>CATIWR010047265.1:0-31892 GCA_949677035.1 Omphalea diandra | reverse complement strand
TATTTTTCTACTGATTTTAAACTTGCCAGCGATAGTAGTGTGCAGGTACTTGCCAGCTTATTCTGGCAACTGTGTGCAGAAGTTTACATCCACTAGATAATACAAAGATTATGCATTGTACAATCCGTCAGGATATTCTTAATCCAAAGCATCAACAGAAGTTATCAGTATGAATATGACCTATGTGCCAGAGATAACAACTTCCTTCTTTATTATTTCTCTGATATGTTAGGTTTCTGCTGCTGAAGCTAAACACGTATTGTCTTTTCCCATGATAGCCTAATTATTGTCTTTTAATTGTATAGCATCTTGCAAATTCTATTCAGAGGGGAAGTTTGGATTGGAAAGAGCTTTGCATTGTATAAGACATGCTCTTTGCACCACTCGATCACCTGATTGGTGGAAGCGTGTGCTACTTGTGGCTCTTTGCTATAGGAATCCTGCTCATGCACCTACTCCTGGTGCTGTTTTCACATCTAGCATGATTTGTGAGGCAACCATTGATAGAATTTTTGAACTATTGAAGTTAACAAATTCAGGCAAATATCTCTTCCTTTTGCTTTAATTATGTCCTATATGTACATATATGTTCAATGGCTCTTGACTCTCTTTTCATTAGTCTTTTTATGTTGAATTTCTGGTTCTATTAATCAATCTATGACATTGCATATTTACAATGCTGCCAGACCTCAGGCTTCTAATCTTTTAGAAGTTTTAATATAAAGATATTATTTTCATAAATTAAAGTAAGCATGTTATGTTATGCTGAGCAGGACCAAGAAGTGTAGTAAACACGTTTTTTACAGCTGTTTTGGAATTCCCACTATTCATGATTTCTTTGGTGCAACCAGTTTAGTGACTGATGTTAGCAATTGTAGCTTGTGCTAATTCTTTTTTTTTTTTTTTTTTTTCTGGGGTAAACTGCAGAAGTAAATTGTTGGCAGGAGTGGCTTGTCTTCTCTGACATATTTTTTTTCTTTATGACGAGTGGGTGGATCGATTTTGTTGATTTTGTGGATAAGCTAGTTTCACGTCTTATAGAGGGTGGTCAGCATATTCTTCTCACAAATCATGTGACCTGGTTGCTTGCTCAAATCATTAGGGTTGAACTTGTAATGAATGCATTAACCACTGATGCCAGAATGGTTGTTTAATCTTAAAAATCTGATGCTTTCTTCTACAGCTGTATACTGTAGCATCTTCTTTTGAATTTCACTGTATATTTGACATAATTTAATCTTTCCTTACTTCTCCAAGGCATTTATATTAGCCTTAACTATCTCTTAGTGGCATTAATGTTTATTTCTTTACTATATAAAAAGGATTCATGTTTACTATTTAATTGTTGTGACACTTCTTCTGACAGGGAGAGACAATTAGAAAGATAATATCATTTCACAGAGAAGATTGACGTTCATATCCTAATAATCCTCAAAGCATCTTGCTTGATTTTATAAGCAGTTGTCAAAACTTGCGCGTTTGGTCATTTAACACCTCAACAAGAGAACATTTAAATAATGAGCAGCTTCAGAAAGGAAAACAAATAGATGAATAGTGGAGAACAGTGACGAAAGGTAAATATCTCTCCAATGCAATTGCAGATTGAAACTTTCTTCTATGATGGAGTCTTCTTGTCGATATACTTAAAACCATTGTTAAAGTCAGCACTTTTCTTTTATTACTTTGCTACTTCACATGATCATTATGTGGCCATTAAGTGTCAGCACGTTTATCCTTTTACTTGTCTTCTTCAAATGATCATATTGTACATATGAGCTTTTGCAATGTGTTTGGTGTTTAATTGTTTATATTAATTAATTATTTTTATAACATTTTTTTAACAAAATTAGACACGAGGTGGAAAATGAAGCGAATCACTAAGAGGATGTGACGTCCTTCTCAAAAAATTAGAAGCAATAATTGAGAAAAAAAAAAAAAGAAGATAATATTAGCATACTATAATATTTTCAATCCTGTTTGATGTTTGTGTGATAGGGAACCCAAAAAACATAACCAAAAATGCTGTAAGAAAGGAAACAATTTTTTTCTGCATAGTTATGGGCCACAATTGATCTGATAATCTCCAAAATCTTAGCTTTGCCAGCAACTAAGCATGCAATTAAAAAAATAAGGCACTGTAGACTATTCGTTATGCTATGAATGAAATGATCCACATCTTGTGGGCTGTACAAATTTTGATTTGGAGGAGATTTAGAAGAGCGAAAATCAACCTCTGGATATGTTTTCTTTCTAAATAATGGAGCAATTTCATGGAGTAGTAAGAAACAATCATGTATAGTTTTATCTATGATGAAAGTTGAATTTGTGGCTTTTTTGGCTACAGTGTAAGAAACTGTTTGACTTAAAAGTTTTTTAAGTCACCTAGAAATAAATAAAGATGCATCGAATTCAGTGTTAGTGAACAGCTATAGTCAGGCTGCAATTGCATTCACGAAAGATCCCAAGTACCATTCAAAGACCAAATACATTGACATCAAGTATAATTTTGTGCGAGACATGGTCGCACAAAAGGAATAATGCATATTTATACACAAGATGATTGCAGATTCGTTCGCTAAACCCATACCTTGAGGTATTTTTAATGGCCATGTTAGGCTTTAGAAATATGTAGATTCTGACATAAATGTATTATACTTTATGGAAAATAATTCATAGTTCCTTCTGTTTATATATATATTTTTTAAATAATGCCAACTAGTTTTATAGCAATGACTATTAAGTTAAGTACTTCATTTTGTATATAATGCCAACTAGTTTTGTAGCAATGACTATTAAGTTAAGTACTTCATTTTGTATAGCATACACACAAATTTATGTTAGATACATAAAAAATATAAGTATGTCGGATAGGTTTGAGATTGTGTAAATGGAGATGAGACAAATTTAAACTTAATTATCTAGGTGATTATAAAGAGTTCAAGTCTAAATATGAATGTCATCAATGTATAAAATAAGAGAAAGTATCATCTAAATTGATCAAAGTGACTATTACAAAATACCACTTTATCTGTTTAGTTGTCAGATTGGAGTTTTGATGAAAATTAGAATGAATATATAGGTGAACTCAAGTTAGACATTGAGTATGTTTGAATTATAATTTGTATAGTATTTAAAAAAAGACATACGTTCCATAAGAACGGAGAAAATGCTATAGCATGTGAGTCGTACCATATATGCAAAATTCGACCAATAAGGGTGATAAAGTATAGATCTCAACTTTATTATTGTGTGAGACACTTGAGATTAAAAAAATCTCAGTTTTGATACCTCATCACTCTTATTTGTTTCTTACATTTTTATTTAACGTTTGTTATCTTAGAATGCTACCAAAGGATTATGAGTGATTCAGTATACTAAAATAATTATAGAAAAATGAGCAAATTAAAATTGTGAGATTTAAAACAAGGGAAAAATCATATTTTGTGATAATTATCACATTATTCATAGGTCGACGAATTATATTTATCTGTGTTAAAATGTGACTATGAATGCAAAAATATAATTATATAAATGAGATCATGAGAGATAAAAGTGTGGTGAATGATCTAGGGTACAATATTCAAAATATACTCAAAAAATTTTTTTTGAGAGCAGATATATACTCCTAACGAATATATATTAAGTGAGCTCTTGGAGTATGCTGGTTGCATAACCCATTTATCAAGTATAAAATTATGAAGAGATAAAAAGATAGCTTGATCCCATCACGTGCGAGTAAGAGATGTTGGAATATGAATCGGTCGCCTATAATGAGTCAACTGGGATCCATTTACCTTTAATTAAATATGTTTTAACTTAAAAAAATTATTATAGTGAATAAGTGCTAGTAGCAGTTACCGCATACAATCACAACTCTCTCACAAAAGTGGTAACTGGTAGTAGCAATTGCAATATGAAACTAATGTACATAAAAAGGAGTAGGATGGATATACAGAGACACTAGCAAAGAAGAGGTACTCTATTATTTTCTCTGCAAAAAGGATATTTAGGTTGTGACAAAGGAAGGGTTTCCTTGTGATTCCTTTTCTAGACTAGTAATACAAGTTGTCTATCTATTTGGAAAATTCGGCAGGAGAAACCCGTAAGTAGTAGGCATAACATTAGAGCCTTTTCTATCTCTTGCAGAGCCCCTAAAGTTCAATTTCATAAGACTTTCAAGCGCGTTAGGAAAACCCACCTTGCCTTAGTAATGCTGAATTGCTTAGTTGAAATAGACTAGATAATTGAGCATAAAGGATGAGAGCGAGATTTGCTACTTCCAAAACACAAATTATAAACATCTGTAGCAAGCACTTTTTAGGTCTCTGTTTGTGACAAATGTTTGGTAGTTGTTCTGATGAGAATTGTTAACCTAATAAAAACCTTAACTTTGAATGGGACCTTAGATTTCTGGATATTATTAGGCAAATGACAGGGGAGACATAGGGTAATCAAATAAGACAACAAAAGATAATCAGGAAGAAAACACTTCAGAACTCAACAGTCCAAATTCTCCCGGCTGTTCCAGATGCAGGACAATAGGAATCAAGGATATTGAGTAAACAAAGCAAATGGTTAATTGCCAGCAGCGGGCAAATAGCCATCATTAGGAAGTATGAGGAAAAAAATTATTGATGTTACATGAACTTCTAAGGGACGATACTTGTGCTCCATTGTAGCACTGAAAAATTTTACCTTTTGGATTTCATTCAGTTGTTTGGCCATTTAAATATTGAAAATGTGAATACAGTGCAGTTACTTGTGTGGTATTGTAGTGTGACACTAGTTCTCTTTTCACCATCTTCAGCTTCTCTGTCTTTTGATTTGGATAATTTCATACAATGTCTATGCTGCTTTATCAAAGCTTAATCTTGTGGAATGTTGATGTAATGATAATGTTGTGGTTCCTTAATGTGATTATTGGCCAGAATAAGTTTAACTTCAAAAAAATGGGTTCCTTATATGCTTATTAGATATTTATTCTATACAAAAAAATCAATCACAAAAACACTCATTGAAAAGCCTTGTTTTACTTTCCTACAAAATCCTATCATTCTCAAAGGTCTCATGTTTTCTTTGGCTGTTCTTTTCTGAATGAGATCTGATAGTATTCTTGGATTCATCTTTTAGATAATATTTCTTACCTAGTTTATGTGATAAAGGACTCTTTTATGTGGTATTTCCAGTATATTTCTAATTTATTTTACTTTTTATTTCACCTGATCGCATGATTGATTACATGAATATGGATGATAGATCAATTTGAATGTTTTGGGTCTTGGCCTACACTATGGCACAGCCAGCTTGTGAAACAGTAGTGAACTGGTTATCATCTGCTGGAGGTTCTGAGTTCTTAGCTGGATCAAATACACAGTCCAATGAGAGGTTAATGGTGATGCGGGAAGTAAGCCCATTGCCAATGTCATTGTTATCTGGCCTTTCACTGATTCTATGTTCGAAACTGGTCCTCCAATTGGAAAATTCTTTATTTGCTGGGCAGGTACTGCTTTTGTTTCTTGCTTGTTTCAGAGTTTAATTTTGAAGAAAATGCTTATCTCAATCCCCTTCCATCTGTAAAAATTGGGGTTATCAGAAGTTGTCTTCCATAAATGCCTTGAATAATCTTATAAGAAGCTTCAATCAGAAGGATGCTGGATTAGTACATAAAGTTAGGTGAAAACAACATGAAGAATAAGAGAGAGAGAGAGAGAGAGAGAGAGAGATAGAGAGAACTGGGCTTTGAAAGGGACATGAGACAATATGGTTGAATAATTGAAAAAATCTCTGGAAGTGGGTTGTATATAGTAGATAGGAGCATGCCTAAGCGGTATTGATGGCAAGGAGGCGGTGGCACGAATAAGAACACTATTCATATTTGTCATCTTATTCATTGCTTCATTTCTTCTTTATATTCAAGGAAAATCATTTCCTGTAGGAACTATTAATTTTGTTGTCAAATATGAAAAATAGATTGAGAAACAGGAAATCATGAAATCTGGTTTTTCAAATTGCCTCTAATGTTTTTGAATCAGGTCCACCACACTGCAGTTGTTGCACCACCCTCCACTGTCACTCCCCCATGCAGACTTCACTACTGCCATTAGTCATTAGTTCTGTCACCACAGTGAAACGTTACTAGAATCATCATCACAATGACGATGACCGACTTGCTTTTTTTTTTTTTTTTTTCTGCTATCATAACCAACTTTGTCTTGGCATGATTATGTATTCACCAACATCTCCCTGGACTTTTACAATCAATTCATACAACCATCACTACCACCATGGTTTTATTTAGTTTCATATATTTTAAAAATGAATGAACAATTTTTAGAAAATGAAGTAGAAGACAATAAGCAGTTTTTTATGTCCTATTGAAAAAAAAAAAAAAAAACTGCAATGGTCCAAACGAGACCTATACATGTATGGTAAAGATTTTGAACTTTTTCCCTTCTACTGCAATGATGTATGAATATTGAAGCATGCATCACTTATTTCAAAATCAATGCCTGAAAGAAGTACATGTTATGATATAAATTAAATTTCTATTCCAATGTTTCAAGATCACGATATGGATGTGATATAGAAATTAAAGAAAACAACAATCTTACTTCAAAAATTTCTGCAAAAGGAATTACTCATGATTAATGATAAACTAAAAACTTGTTGGCTACAACTCAACTCAAATAAGTCTTAATACCAAACTAGTTGGTAAAATTGCTAGTACAAATAGGAATTCATTTCCAGTTATTTAATACTCCATGTGCCTTTGGAATACAAGTTTCTAGTTATTTGGTTCAGCAACTTGGATATGCATATTTGTTTGTGTGCACAAGAACAAGCAACATAAATTAGAAAATGCATGTATTGGTGCTCAGAGAGTGACTTACTTCATGAAATAGAGAACATGTGCCAGGAAATTGGGACTAGAACTTATTTTTCTTCATTGATTTAATCTAATGGAAATGATTTGCAGTTGCTACGACTAAATAATTTCTAGGTAGATATTGGTCTACATATGTCTTCCAATTAGATGCTCAGTTCTGATATGCTTATAATTTTTTGGGCAGGTTATTCCTAGCATTGCGATGGTTGAAACATACTGTCGATTGCTGCTGATTGCACCTTACTTATTGTTTCGTTCACGCTTCAGTGTAATTCTGTTTACTCTAAATTATTGCGAGTGGATAAATTGCTTTGTATTGATGCATGTATGTAGGTAGAGAAATTATTCTAGTATCTCTCAGGGAAAGCCATATAAATATATATGTTGATGATCTACAAGTTTCTTGGTGGCTTCTACTTTCATACATAATCTTGTTCTGCAGAAGCATGGTTTTGAATCATATATAACTCATGCATTTCTGTTGTGGACACTGTTGCAGTGCTGCAGATGTGGGTCGTTGCACATGTAACTGCCAATGTTATTATAGGCTAGAGCTTTCTTCCCTGTTGCTTTTATTTTCAGAAATTTGTCCTATTCCCTGATGCATACATGGGCAAGATTTTGACTTCAATTATTTTTTCTCAAAACTTAAAACAAGTATTATTTTGACCTATAATGAAAAGATACAGCAAATTGCACTTTCTCACCCACAATCAAATCTGTAGACCAATCTGAGACATGAATGAAAGATATGATTAAAGCTTCAAATTTAAATTTTTGTTTTAATGTAATTCTACAACAATTTTTTGGGTTTGGAAGGAAAGATGGGTGGAAGGAAATGTGTTTTTACATAAGTTGAACTGCATTTCTTCCACTCAATATATATAGCTCACATTATTGATTAAATTCATTTTCTTCCTACTTTCTTTCCTTCCTACCAAACATAACCTAAATTTAATTTAAATATATTTCCATAATTTGAAATCTGAACTCTGTAATGGGTCAAAATTGTTTAAGTAAAATACAAAAAAAGTCAAAGATTTTAACTATGATTTAGGGATAGAAATAAAAATAATTTTGCTTTAATTTTTCGAAGAAGTTTTAAATACAATTGAATCAAAATTGTGAACCTGGATGTTCTTTTTTTAAGAATAACATAAACCTGCTAGAAATGCACGGGAAAAAAAAAAAAAGAAATTGTGGACTGCTACCCGATGGCTATTATCCATGATTCTAGAAAATGTGTCACAAAATGCGATTTGTTTGGCTTTTCAAATTCTATCATTGGTTGTTTGTGTTAAATTGTTAAGTAAAATACAAAAAAAGTCAAAGATTTTAACTATGATTTGGAGATAGAAATAAAAATAATTTTCCTTTAATTTTTCAAAGCAGTTTTTAATACAATTGAATCAAAATTGTGAATCTAGATGTTCTTTTTTTGAGAATAACATAAATCTTTTAGAAATGCGTGGAAAAAAAAAAAAAAGAAATTGTGGACTGCTGCCCGATGGCTATTATTTCCACGATTCTAGAAAATGTGTCACAAAATGAGATTTGTTTGGCTTTTCAAGTTCTATTGTTGGTTGTTTGTGTTAAAATACCATTTTATTCCATTTCTAATGGCATACAGTAAGTGCACACTTTTCCTCGTGCATGTTTAGTACGTTTTACAAGAACAAGGCAAAATAGTTCTATAAAGAGTAGAAGAGCATAGCTATTTTCCATTCATTCCTGAAAAGATGATTCCTTTGACAAATGGCTAGAGAAAACCTTGAACCCTTTTATGGCAAGCAGCAAGCAATTCATGTTGTTGAACTTTAATTAGGGTTGACTGAAGAAATCGTGCTTCTAAAATCTTGTATGCTTTGAATTAAGTGCTTACTGCCTTTTTCCTCTGCGATCTTCGCACCATTTGTGTCTAGGTTGATCCATTTTTCATTTCTCATGCTTTTGTATCATGTGAGAAGATGCATTAGTTAATGTGATGGTGCACAGCTCAAGTTTTTCTCTGCAGCATTTGGCACAGAGGTACCTGTCCTTATTGAGCAAGCCTGGAATGACTCTTTTGGTGTTCGAAATTGTGAACTATCAGTTACTTCCACTTTATAGGTAATTGCTTATCGAGTCCATCTGCAGAAGGTACTCTTTTTCTTAAATATTTTGCTTGCTTCTTCCCATATAAATGGGCTGGATCCTGCTTGACACTTTTCAGATTTTTAACATTGTAAACCATGTTTTGTTAGAGTATGGGTGCTTCATATGCTAAATATTTCAATAGCTAGCCTGAGCACTTGAGAGGACTACAGATTTAATTTGTTAGTGACACAACATTTGTTTGTAGGTATGAAGGGAAAAGTAGATCATTGATGTATGACGTTACAAAAATAGATTCTACTTTAAAAGACAAACGAGGAGATCATCATTTATTTAGGTTGGCAGAAAACTTGTGCATGAACTTCATTTATCACTGAGAGATTTTTTCTCCGTGAAAAGAGAAGGAAAGGTATAATTTTCTCACCATCAACCTGTAATTTTTATGCCAGTTTTTTTTTCTTGGCTGAGTCAAACTAATGTTTCTGACTGAATCTTTTTCCAGGTCCAACTGAATTGACTGAAACTTTGAATCGTGTAACCATAATTACTCTTGCCATTATCATCAAAACTCATGGAATTGCTGATGCTGATCACTTGCTTTATCTTCAGACTATGCTAGAACAGATAATGGCAACTAGCCAGCACACATGGTCAGAGAAAACATTATGCTACTTTCCTCCTCTTCTTCGCGATGCCTTGATTGGGAGGATAGATAAAAGGGGGCTAGCTTTTCAAGCATGGCAGCAGGTTTATGATTTAACTTCTTTTTCTTTGTCTTTTTTTCTTTAGTGCTTTTGTCTTTAATTTTTTTTTTTTTTAGGGTGCTGCTGATTGGTATTCTTCAATCATGGTTGACATTGCTATTAGAAAAAGCTATAGTTTTTGGCTAAATTACGACATTTTTAACATTAAAAGATATTTTTAGCTATTCATGAAAGTATTTTAGTTACCTTATCAATCTAATTATAGCTTTTTTTGCAAAAGCTTCAAATATTAGCTTCTTTAATAAATAAACTTTTTGGTTCATGAAACTCATATTCGAAATTATCAATTAGTAAATAGGGTTTATTTTAATTTTTTGCTCAAAAGTTCCTATTAGCAATGGCAATGTCAAATATGCTATGCCTTGGTGAATGTTTGAATTATAATAACTGTTGGTGAACTATCCCGGGGGGAATAGCAAATAAAGCTTATCTCACTTGGAAAAACAGTTTCAGAGGTGCTACATTTCTTCTTCTTTCTTGGTGTATTTTCAGTTGTAAGAGCCTCAACCTTCTGTTGGTAATAATAAGGTAAAAAGGGAGCAGGAGAGGAGGAGAAAAGAAGAGAAAGGGGTGGGGGGAGGGGGAATAGACTTAACAGTGCGAACAAGTAATTAAAAGAATCCACCTAAACTTAATGTACTGGGATTTTGGAAAGAAACTTAAAGAATCTCCAATTTTATGTCAAGTGAAAGGTAAATAACTGAATATCAAAGGAGATGGAACTGGAACACATGCTGCTACAATTTTTGTTCAAGATCAATCTCTTCGTTCTTAAGGCATGGGTATACCTATACCTATTATTATACCTCACCTGGAAAAACAGTTTAAGAGTACGGTTGCAATATGCTACATGCTTTCTCAGTGTTTATTCAATAAGAGCCTCAACCTTTATTGGCGATGAAAAAGTAAAATGGGGATTAGATAGTGCCAGGTCTATACCTAAGTAATCAGAAGAGAATCCACCTACACTTGATGATGATATAAAACAGAATTGACAGTATGTAAATAAATGTAACCCTGGAAAATATTTCAGTATATGGAATCCCAGAATGTACTCCTTTTACTGGTTGAGACGTCACCAAAAATTTTCTTTTACAGTGAGACTTGTATAAGGCCTTTGTAAGTAGGTATATTATTTGTTTAACAGAGTTGGTTGTTTACGGTACTGTTTGGTTTCTGTTGATAGAACATGAACCACCCCAATTGGTACTTCTTTTGCTTTAAAATTTTTCTAGATGATACATGATTTCTCCGTGCTAAAGTCTTAACTTTTGAACTTTAGCAAAGAATAGCCCACACTGTCCTAGATACAGTTCTCTGTAAATTGGG
This sequence comes from Omphalea diandra, assembly GCA_949677035.1. Lineage (NCBI taxonomy): Eukaryota > Viridiplantae > Streptophyta > Magnoliopsida > Malpighiales > Euphorbiaceae > Omphalea > Omphalea diandra. The sequence continues at coordinate 20,819 of CATIWR010047265.1, read as the reverse complement.
GAACATGCTAATTTTGTGGAAATTTTGGATTAGTTTGATTTATCTGTTAAGTTGTGTGTTCTGACAACTTACTCGTGTTTTCTATTGGTTGGTTGAGGATTCTGTCAATATTAGGATGCTTACTGTTTTTACAGGCCGAGACAACTGTGATTCACCAATGCACCCAGCTACTGCCACCAACTGCTGATCCTACTTATGTTATGACTTACATCAACCATAGTTTTCCACAGCACCGACAATATCTATCTGCTGGTGCATGGATACTGATGCAGGGCCACCCTGAAACCATTAATAGTGAAAAGCTGGTATGACTTCACAATTTCTTAATTGCTTTATCGGGAACAACCATATTAATGAATGTTTATTTCCAGGCTAAAATGAATTTATACCCATCAACTTTTGGGAACTTGCTTAATTATGAATTTGTAGGAAACTAGGAATCCATACAACTATATAAAAGTATGATCAAGATTAAGCAGCTCAAGATCATCAAACGATAAAGATGTCACTTGTGTCATGACATGTTAATTATTCTAAGATTTTGGCATTAAATACTGGGCAATGGGGGGAAGGAGTACTCTAAGATGGAGAGATTCTTTTAATACACCATTCTATATAGTATTTAAGAGAGGTGCTTTTAATTCTGTTAATTTTATTGGATTCAGATTGAAAGACTATTGTAGGTTGCTTAGACATCAAAGTTTAGTTTTCTAGAAGGGAAATTAAAGTGTACACTTTGCTGCATGCTTTAGTTGTCATGAATGTGTGCTAAATAGCATGATTTGCTGGACAATTATGACTGATCAAAGCTTTATCTTTTTGAGGATAATATCTTTTGTGTTATGGATTTCAGGCACTTGTTTTGAGATAATTCTCCCCTGAAGAAGTGACAGCAAATATATATACTATGGTAGATGTTCTACTTCACCATATTCAGATGGAACTTCAGCATGGACATTCCATGCAGGTTTATAACTTCAGCTTTGGTTTACTCTTCTTTTATGTTCTAATGCCTGTACATATCTTCTGCATAAGCAAGCTATCCGTGTCTTGTTGTCCCCCCCCCCCCCCCCCACAATAAACTCTCCAGGATCTCCTTGTAAAAACTTGTTCAAACCTTGCATTTTTTGTTTGGACTCATGAGCTTCTTCGGTTGGATATTTTGCTTCTGGCTCTTACTGACCGTGATGACGACCCCCATGCCTTGCGTATTGTGGTACGCTTTTCTTACAATTTGATTCTCTTTTTGGTTTCGAGTATTTGTTAAATTTGTGCTTGTAATGGAGTGCATAATCAAATCTTTTTTTCCCTTTTGGTAAGGAAAGAACTTTTTTTAAGGAAGAAGGAATAGGATTACAGAAGTGGAGGACAAGGAACATCATATTATACTCATTTCTACTTTGTTCTCTTAGGCTTCATTATTAATGCGTTCTAGTCAATTGAAGGAAATTATAAATTTGGCTTAATTTAAACCTTGAACATTTAGTTGACGACGACTACATGAATTCTTCACCTCCACTTTTATAGTTTAGGGCTAAAATTTTAAGACCGTTCATACTAAATTTGGCGACAGGTAATAAATTAAAATCCAATGTGATTTTCATTTGTGTCGCAAAACCTTGGCACTCGTATGATTTTAGGTTTGGTTGATGGGGAAAAGCTCCGAAGTCATGTCCTGGTGTGAAATTGAATGTTTGTTAGAAATGGGTCATAGGATTTTCTATAAAGTGACTTCAGGTTCTTAAGGTACAGGAAGAGGCCCAGCTTAGGTTCTTTCTAGATAGGTTTATGGAAATTAGCCATTAGAATTATGGACTAGCTGGCTTTGCAGATACCCTGGAGCAATATTGCTTGGTTGACTTTTGTGCAATTCTGTTAACAAGCCCCTAGAATTAAGGAAAACTTTTTCTTTTTAACTTTTTCTCTTTGTGGGAAAAGGTTTGAGTAAAGTTACGAGTATTTTCTCTGACATCTGACAAAAGGAGAGGCTTCTTCATTTGTTATATTAGATATGTTTTGTGGCGTTAGATTTGGTTCTGTCATTTATGTTGATTCTTTATGAGTAAAATTCATGTTTGAGTTGTTTGTTGTGATCGTTCTGGAACAATGGCATGATAATGCATGTTGCAGATCAGCTTACTTGATAGGCAAGAGCTTCAACAAAGAGTGAAATTGTTTTGCCTGAATCGTGGGCCTCCCGAGAATTGGCTTTTCACTGGAATATTCAAGCGTCTTGAATTGCAAAAGGCACTTGGCAATCATCTCTCGTGGAAGGACAGGTCAAAATCTCTGATATCATGTGTTGCCTATACTGGAATTATTTAACATGGTGTATGTTAATAGTATGACATAATGGTAATTTGTGATGTTGATGGTCAAATTGATGCATGGAATCCATGGGACTTGAGAACCCAAACTAAAATTTACTTATGGATAATCTGTTGAACCTCTTGATGAAAATGATCCAGAAGTTCTTTAAGTTTTTTATGCCTAATTATCAAAATGGAATGAAATAGAAATCTAAGGGCAGCAGCTGGTTATAGCCATGTAGCAAAATTAAACCTGCAAATCAAGATGCAAGTGTTGTGATATTTTTGATATTTGCATCTCACATGTTCTACTGAGTTATATATATATATATATATATATATATATAGGGCTGAGCAAATTTTCAAAAAAACCGGCAAACCGAACTGAATCAATACTGTTCGGTTTATATAACTTATCGCTTCGGTTTATAAAAATATTAAATTTTCGGTTTTCGGTTGGTTCAGTTTTAGATATTAGAAAACCGAAAAGACTGAAAAACCGACTTCAAAAATGCATTTGATCTGACCCGATGGATAGGGTTATCTCTCTTCCTTACCTCTTTTCCTTCCAAACGTCACAGCCACTCGCTCTATCTCGTCCTCTCATCGCATCTTGCACGAGTCACTCATTGCCCTTTCCCAGTTGCTCCCTTTCTTGTCCTCTATCTCGCATGAGTCACTGATGGTCTATCCTCTTCCAATCTGTCACTGGCTGTTGCCCCTCTCCTCCTTTCTCGATGTTGTGTGCTCGGCTTCTCTCGTCATCTGTCTGAATCAAAATTTCAACTAACAAGGTTCCTAGATATTGTGTTGGTGTTGAAAATGGTTGCTTGTTTTGTTTTGATGTTGAATTTGTGGTTTTGATGTGGCTGTACACCTCTGAATATCGACTAAGCTGGAAAATTGTTTATGGGTAATGTTAAAATCTAACTTAACATGTAGATTTTGGGACACTTTAGCTTACTTATGTTAAGAGTCTTCAGCTTATCTCTCCCGAAATTTCTTTTCAGCTGAAAAAAAGACATTTATGTGTTTAACAAAAAGACAAATTTCGTGGAGAGCTTTACTCTTAACATAAACAAGCTGAAGAGAAAATGCATGTGTAGCACTATTTCGCAGTTGCTGAAGATTTTGCCTAAGATTTTCTTTAATTACTGTGTTATAATACGTCTTGCATGTCGGAATGAATAATTGATGTTGTAAAAATATGCCTGATAAGAGCCAAGAAGCGTCCACTAGTAGTCTCACTGCAAGACTTAATTTCAGAACTTTTTGGCATAGATGTTTTAACCATATTTCTTTTAAAATTATTGTTTTATTAGTGTTCAATTGTAATATTTATTGTTTAAAATTATTGATGATGCTGTAATATATGTTTTCATGTTTGTTGTTTCAAATTATTGTAATATTTGTTGTTTTACAATTTCTGGGATTATTGATCATATTTTATTAAGTATTTGGATTGTAACATTCAGTTGTTAAAAATCTTTTGTTTATTTGATTCGGTTTATATGAATTTTCGGTTTGGTTTGGCTTATATTTATATTATATCAGTTTTTTGGTTCGGTTTAATTTAGTTTTTATAAATTTTTGGTTCGGTTCAGTTTACTTTCATGTTAGTCGGTTTGTTCTATTTGGTTTAAAAATATCCTCAAAACTGACCAAACCAACCGATTGCTCACACATCACACACACACACACACACACACACATATATATGGGAGTTTTCAATGGCTATGTCTCCATGGAAGGTTATTGTTTTTTTAATTGAATAATAAATGCTTATAACTTTCAGTGTGTAAGCATTTATTGCGAGTCAGAATGATCAGAATCGTTAAATTTTTAATTTAAAGCCTGAAAGTGCGTTAATCATGGATGAATAAAAATTGCAATAACTATTGAAACATCACCCATATATATTTGAGTTTCTTAACAGCTCATTTCATTTTGGATAGAATCTTTGTTAGAATTCCAAAAGAAAAAAAGCATGGATAGTAGAGTAATATGATTAACATAATTAAGTGAACTTTTATAGTTTTCTCAGATGACATATCATCAGTCAAAAGGAAGTAGGCATGTGTACCTAGGGGAAAGGACTTTAATCAAAATCACTGGGAATCTTAAAGTATGCCATAGATAATGAATCTTGGCTGGAAGTCCAGAGACAAAATGAACTTATCTTAATTTGTAGAGGAATTATACAATTTTTAATCTGTAAATGAGTGCCTTTACTCCTGTAGTAATTTGGGAACTTAACAATTTACAAGGTTCTGATTTGTTTTAAAAAAATTGTTAAAATAAATGACAGGACAATTTCGTCAAACAACAAAAAAATCATACACCTTAAGTCATAAATGTGTCAATGTGTGTGCATGCAGATTAATATTTATTATGATTTTTTTGTGTGTATGTATTCTTTTTTGCTATTATATTTAGTACACAACACTTTCTAAGTTATGGCTAGATTCATGATAGATAGCTTCATTAACATTGCTTGTTATCAAGCTCTGCAGGTATCCCACATTCTTCGATGACATTGCTGCCCGTTTGCTTCCAGTCATCCCCTAAGTTGTTTATAGACTTATTGAAGATGATGCTATGGATCCTGCGGATAGAATTTGAGCCATGTATTCTCCATTTTTAGCATATCACCCCTTGAGGTTCACATTTGTTCATGATATACTTGCATATTTCTATGGTCATCTTCCAGGAAAGCTCATTGTACGGATACTAAATGTACTTGATCTTAGCAAGGTACTTGTATCTCCTCTTTCCTGCTCCCCATTCCTGTTTCATTTTTTTCTTTGTTACATTTCTAAAAATCCTATTTTACTTTTTTTTCTTCTATATATGTCGATGATAAAAATTTGTTTCAGATCCCATTTTCTGAGTCATTCCCACAGCACATTAGTTCATCAAACCTTGTCATGTGCCCACCTCCTGAGTATTTTGCAACTCTTTTGTTGGGACTTGTGAATAATGTCATACCCCCACTAAATACCAATTCAAAATATGGATCAGTTGGTAATGGGTTATCACAGCGCAATTCAAGTGCCAAGACTCCAGCAACGTCTCGGTCTGGGCCAACAAACACTTCTGAGGGCCAAAAAGCATTCTATCAAATTCAGGATCCTGGAACTTATACTCAACTGGTTCTTGAAACAGCAGTAATTGAACTGCTCTCACTTCCAGTGACTGCATCACAAATCATATAATCTCTAGTTCAAATTGTAGTTATGTTCAACCAACTCTAATACAGTCCAGCAGTGGTTTGCATGGAGCTCCAAATAGTGTTGGACAAGGATCAGTTCTACCAACATTCCCTTCTGCAGGAAGTACAGAGTCCTTAGGTGCAAGTAGATAAACTCCTTCAGTTTCAGGAATCGATACTGCTAATTTTGTTTGCCGAAGTGGTTATACGTGCCAGCAGCTGTCTTGCTTGTTGATCCAAGCTTGTGGTCTCCTACTGGCTCAGCTTCCTCCTGATTTTCACTTGCAACTTTATATGGAGGCATCACAGATAATAAAAGAGAGTTGGTAGCTCACTGATGGCAAAAGATCACTTGGGGAACTAGACTCTGCGGTTGGTTATGCTTTGTTAGATCCAACCTGGGCAGCTCAGGACAATACCTCAGCAGCCATTGGTATGCTATCTTATGCATAGTTTTGTTTATTGCTTTTGTTGTTTCTGGTTCTGCTGCTATTACAATTACTATTATTATGTCAATCTGGCAGATTTTGGTAGTTCTACATATGCTGGATCTAACGCAGTAATTGCATTCCAAAATATCTTGCTCAACATTGTGACTTTGTGAGGGTGCCATTATGTTGATGTGTTACTTATCCCTTTTGGTAGTACTTTTTGTTTTGCTGGGACCCTCACCCCCTTGGATGATAATGTTTGAGGGGAGATACACTCTGTATTTCACTGTCATCTGAGTCCAAAATAATCTTCATTTGTTGCCAATCATACGTATTCACAAATTTTATATTTTTAACAGTTTTCTCATTAACTGTGGATATATGCCACTCAGACAACATGAGATTAGAATCAGTTGCCTCTGTATTGTCAAGTCAATTCCCGTCTCATTGAGTGACTGCAGATGAGTATTATTGTTTAGGAACCTGATGGAATTGGTTGGCCCATGGAATTTGACATGTCATACTAGATAGAGATGGTTGGTTGAATTCGAAAGATGACAATAGAAGGGTTTGTTGAATTAAAAGGGCAATGGGCTACCCTCATAACACTCCTGGCAACGGACTGGCAATGTGCAACAAAAAATATTTAAGTCAAAAAAGAACTTTATTGAAACCTGTCAGAATGCAAGATAAAGATGAGTACAAAAGATACAAGCCTACTTGGGAGGAAGATAAAGAGGTGGTCAGAAGCCAGGAGTAAATCCTAGACGAGCTAGATGAAAAAGCTTGGAACACAGGATGGGAATATACAAACCAAGTTCTCTCATTGATTTTTTCAGCTATGGCAATTCAAAGAAACTTTAGGGATCTTACTACAGTAAACTCAAGGAATATGGTTTGAACATGGGGATTAGCATGTCTGAGGAAAGGATTTTAAAGACATGTAAAACATCTAGGCTGGAATGAACTATTGTAGAGGTTTCAAAGTGTTTAGGAGAGAGGGGAGTAGCATGGTTGATGAGACATCTCAAAAATAAATCCCTAGTAAAGTGGAAGTACCACCATTGTTCTATGTATGGCAACAAGTTAATATGACAGTACTCAAACATGTAGGTCAAATTTATGGAACTCTACAACGTGCATCCAAGTACAGAAGAAGTGTGCTTAAGCTTGAGTCTTATGTACAAAAGATTGTCTAATGTGCGCACTTTTTAATGTAAAAATCTCTTTTAGTAATATTTATTTTTTGATGGTAGTGCACCATTCCTAGTTGGTTTCCTGCGTGGTTATAGTAACTGAATAGTGTTCATTTGATTGGGGAAATGATTTCTTTTGTGCTACACTACTTGTATCCCTACTTCGTTCATCACTGATGTGGATTTTGGTCACTTTGTGGAACATAGCTGCCCTGCTGCATTCTTTCTTCAGTAACCTGCCCCAGGAATGGCTAGAAGGGACACATGCAATTATTAAACATCTCAGGCCTATAACATCAGTTGCAATGTTGAGGATAGCATTCCGTATAATGGGTCCTCTTCTCCCACAACTTGGCAATGCTCATTCTCTCTTCAATAAGGTCCAACAGTTCTCTGGTTTCTACCTTCCATTTGATGCTTACTGGGTGATATTATGAATGTTACACTGCAGTACTCTTTATTTGGTAATGGTGATGCAGCCAATGGAAAACAAATTTATGAATAAGTTTAATTTCATGTGTATTCCTTATAATCTACAATTTTATTGATTAACTCCAAAATATGATTTAGAAGTGCGAGAATGTGGACTAAATTTTTTTGACCTTATTGCACCATGAAAACCATGCAATATTACATGTCTATTCTCAGTGGCGAATTCAGGATTTAAAAATCAAGGGGGCAAACTTTATTAAAAAAATACTCTTGTAAACAAAAATTTTTACATAACAATTAGTGCAAATAACTTACATGTAGTGACTACATGATAAAATAATTTTTTCCACTATAGTCTCATTGTCAATTGAATTAAATATGTTTTTCTCATGAGCTCTTTGTTCTTGAGTAGTCGACAATGATTCAGGTATAACTTTTCTCTTAAAGTACCTTCCCATAACTTCAAAATTAAAAAAGAAAAATAATAAGAGCAACAATTAATGTAGAAACAAGTGATCAATTCTGGTAATATAACTTGCTATTATAACGAAACAAAAATCCTTAAATTATTCAAATAGAAGAATCACAATAATTTAATTTTGAAGAATTTTATATGTCTAACATTTGATAACTCTAGAAACATAACCCAATCATGAAATTGGGATATAGAAGTAGTAATATTTTTTATTTGAGTATATTTATAATAAAAATCAAATTGAGTTTAAAAAAAATAATTCGTAAATTTGAATTTGAGTATTCACAAATCACAGAAGTACATCGAACTAGGCCAAAAAAAACGTAAAAATAAAATTACTTTTTTTTCAAATTGGATTTGGAGTTCACTTATCCTTCTTTCATTTTTTTCTACTTTTCTTCTCTCTACAAATTTTTGTTTTTTTGAAACAGTTGTCTTGTGATTCAAGAACCAAGAGAGAATTTTATTGGTCATCTTCTTAAAGAAGACAATTATAATAGTTAGCCAAAGTCTAAAATTTCCTTTTTATTTTTTCATAAAAGTCAATTATAAGAGGGTTAAATGTAAATTCTAAGAGGAAAAGATGAATGTTATCATTTTCATTGATACTACAAATGAGAATTTCCGAAACTTAAGGGGTCAATTGCCCCCCCTTATTCAATGAGTGGCTTCACCACTGCTTATTCTGTGGCGTGTACATCTTGAACGATTTCTGGTTTTCATTTCATACCAACGACAATTGCTGAAACATGCATCTAGGATTTTTTAAAAAAATAAAAAAGAAAGAAAAACTTTATTGTGCCTACTAATTTTCATCTTTGATTGTACCATCTTTCAGACTCTCTTATTGCTTTTGAACACAATGGTTGATGTATTTGGGAGGAATTCATAGTCATCAACGCCTGCTGAAGCATCGGAAATAACAGATCTTATTGACTTCCTATAAGTTTTAATTTGTTTCCTTTAAGGTGCATATAGGTTTGCAAACCAGTGCTACATCTTGTCCTACAATTGCTCCTAAGAACTCACATTTAAATAATCCTTGTGTCTCAGTCATCATGTTGTGCATTACGAAGGGCAGGGAGGGCCTGTTCAGGCTAACATCAAGCCTAGACCAGAGGTCCTGGCTCTTTGTGGGAGGGCGGTGGAAAGTCTACGTCCGGATGTACAGCATTTTCTTTCCCACTTGAAACCTGATGCGAACTCTTCTATATATGCTGGTACTCATCCAAAGCTCAGCCAGAATCTCTCATGATCAAATCCATGGTGAGATAGATTACCCTTTAAGCTTGTATATCAGATGATTCCACAAGCTGCGTACCATAAGTTTGCTCCATTAATCTGAGGCATTGCATGTAGCAAAAGAGACAGCAAGGGATCAGAACTGCAACTGCTTGCAGCTGTAACATTTAGGGAGTGTCCGTCTCACTTAGAAGGTTAGGATACCCTGCACCTCATCCTCCTAGGAGCATGGTCATCAGTACCCTTGGTAATAGAATATGTATAAATTTGTCACTCCCTTGATGGTAGGTTGAACTCTTGCCTTTTCTATTTTTGACTCCTTAAGGGGACTTCTATCTATGTTCTTAAATATTAGAACAACTTTATTCATACTCATTTACCTATTAATACTCACCCTTTAAAAATAGGTATACCAGTAAATAAATCAATTATATTGTATAATAAATTGGTTATTATCGATTTAACTCTATTAATATGAGTGGATATATATTGATTAACGGCATTATTATCTAATACTTTTTTCTTACTCTAAGTTTTAACACTCTTATATGGTTTTACAAAATGGAAATAAACATATACATTATTAAAAATAAATATTATATCATTATTTATGTAAATATGAAAAAAATAATTTTATTAATAAAATTATTTAATAAAAATAAGAACACAATTTCATAGTGATGTGATGATTGTGGACTTTTCAAAAAAAAAAAATTTATTTTTGAAATTTCAATTTATATAATGTCAATTTGATTTTAAAATAAATATTCTCATAATTTATTTAAGGAAAGACATCCAATAATAGTATAACATTATCAATAATTTGATAAACATTTTTCTTCACCGATAAAGAAAATAAGTATATTACTAAAAATATTTTTTATGGATTGTGTAAAATGATTTAAATTAAAAAATAAATATTTATTTTTAACAAAATATGTAGTTATAATTTTTAAAATAAATACAAGTTCAATAAATTATATACATTGCTATATGTTATATATAAATTTTAAAATAATTATCAATATCTAAAATTTGGCCTTCAAAATTTTTTTGAAAAAAAAAATTGGGTTTTTTCTCTTAATTTCGTTACAAAAATAGTTAAATGCAATTTTAAATATAATAAGACTCTGACACTCAAGTTCGACATTGACTAGCAATAACGCAAGAGATGATATGTCTCAGTGATATTAAGCACAATTAATATTAAAATAATTATAAAATATTTAGTTTTTATATTTATTATTAAACTCATTATGATATATTTAATTTTAATATTAATTAATTAAATCTAATTTATAAATAAATAAATTTTCATTTTTAATACATAATATAGAAATATTTCATATATGATATAAAATCATTTAAAATCACTCATTTTAAAAATATTCTTCTAATTTTTAAAAAACTTTTGAAATATTTTATTTTTGTACTAAAATGAAATCTTATTACATCTAAATTATAATAAAAAAAATTTAATTTATTAAAATATTTAGTTTTAACCAATTTGAATTTTAATTGAGTGATTGAGTGGATATGGATTAAATGAGTTAAATGAGCATGACACTCTTATAAATATTAAATGGTTCATATATACCTAAAAGGGTTATTACCTATTTTAACTCTAGTTGTACTAACCCACCAGTGTACCATCTCTGGTAAATATATCACTGTACATATGTAGTGATGTGGTTATTTTAGCAGCTTCACTTAAAAATTGCCCACTTTTGGGGATTTATAGACATCCAAGTTGATAATTGTAATTAGATGAATCTCTTCAAGTGATTACAGTTAATTCTATTCACGAAAGTTGTTTTTTTTTTAATTATATACTTTTAAAAGAAAGTTGTTATAGAAGAAAATTATGGAAGTTCGATAATCCAATATACTATTACAAATTAAAATGTGAACAAGAATAGGATAAAGTTTCTATCATAATAGTGACTAATTATCTAAGATATTAGCCATCTCCAAAAGAAACATTGATAATCCAATATACTATTGCAAATTAAAATTTGAACAAGAATAGGATAAAGTTTCCATCATAATAGTGACCAATTATCTAAGATATTAGAATTGTTGGGAGGGTATTTTATCATCATCATCATTCACTTTAAAATGCACATAATTTTTTTTATAAGATATTTTATACATTGACCCCAATTTTCTTCATCCTTAAATTGGTTTCGTTGAAATTTTTAATAAGATTGACATTTTCTATTGCAAAATAAATTCATTTGAAAATGCAACAAATAAAGTTTATAACCACAAGTGTTTTGATAATAAAAATGTTCTTGAATAAACTTTTCTTTGTGCACAACATATATATGCGTTGGTATCAAATGTATATTTTTGTATTTGAGTTTTAAGTTTGGTGAATACTATAGTATCATTTATCTTATTACACTATATCCTTAAATTGACACCAATCTTTAATCAACATTAATATGGCAACTCATCTTTTTTATCTAATAGCCTCATCCTTAAGTATATACAACCTTTTAATTTTCTCACAATAGAATCTACATTGACCTCAATTATCTCCATCCTTAAATTGGTTTCATTGAAATTTTTAATATGATTGATATTTTCTATTGCAAAATAATTTCATTTGAAAATGCAACAAATAAAGTTCATAACCACAAGTGTTTTAGTAATAAAAATGTTCTTAAATCAACTTTTCTTTATGCATAACAGATAGATGTGTTGGCATAAAATGTACATTTCTCTGTACGAATCTTAATTTTGGTGAATACTACAATATCATTCACATTATTACACTATATCTTTAAATTGACCCCAATCTTTAATCAACATTAATATGACAACTCAATATTTTTTATCTAATAACATCATCCTTAAGTATATACAATCATTTAATTTTCTCGCAATAAAATCTACATTGACCCTAATTTTCTTCCTCCTTAAATTGATTTTATTGAAATTTTTAATATGATTGACATTTTCTATTGCAAAATAAATTCATTTGAAAATGCAACAAATCATATTCATAACCACAAGTGTTTTAATAGTAAGAATGTTTTGAATCAACTTTTCTTTGTGTATAACATATAGTTGTATTGGCATAAAATGTATATTTCTCTATACCAGTCTTAAGTTTGGTGAATACTGCAGTGTTATTTACGTTATTACACTATATCATTAAATTGACCTCAATCTTGAATCAACATTAATCTGACAACTCAATCTTTTTAATCTAGTAACCTCATTCTTAAGTATATACAACCTTTTAATTTTCTCACAATAGAATTTACAATGACCCCAATTTTCTTCATCCTTAAATTGGTTTCGTAGAAATTTTTAATATGATTGACATTTTCTATTATAAAATAATTCATTTGAAAATGCAACAAATAAGGTTCATAACCACAAATGTTATAGTAATAAGAATGTTCTTGAATAAACTTTTTTTTATGCATAATATATAGATGTGTTGGCATAAAATGTATATTTCTCTATACGAGTCATTTACGTTATTACACTATATCCTTAAATTGATCCTAATCTTAAATCAACATTAATGTGACCACTCAATCTTTTTTATCTAATAACCTCATCCTTAAGTATATACAACCTTTTAATTTTCTCACAATAGAATCAACATTGACCCCAATTTTCTTCATCCTTAAATTGGTTTTGTTGAAATTTTTAATATGATTGACATTTTTTATTGCAAAATAAATTCATTTGAAAATGCAACAAATAAGGTTCATAACCACAAGTGTTTTAGTAATAAGAATGTTTTTGAATAGACTTTTCTTTGTGCATAACATATAGATGTGTTGGCATAAAATGTATATTTCTCTATATGAGTCTTAAGTTTGGTGAACACTATAATGTCATTTACGCTATTATACTATAGTTACACTATAATGTTGTAATTAATAATTTATTATTGGATTAAATAAAAATATTATTTATCATTGGATTAGATAGGATTAAAAACTATTAGATTAAACGAAATTATTATTCATTATTAGATTAAATTAAGTTATTCAACAACATTATAAAAACGTTACTGTAAAATTCACCCTTAAGTTTTTGCTTCTTTATTTATCATAAAATTCATTTCTGTTTAGTTTTAAGATTTATAGACAATAAATATTTATAATAATTTATATTTAATTTGCTCCTTTTAATTATTATCTTTTGATATCTTAATATTTTTTAAGATTTAACAAAATAACTTGATATCCTATGATAACTTGATACCCTATGATTTATCATAAAATCCTTAACTCATTTGCCCTAATAACCAGAATAACTTGAATTTTGTGATTTTTCTTTTGTTAATTCTGAAGTGAAGTTTCAAATTTTAATGAGAATTGTCAACTACCCTTTCTTTTTATGAGATCATCTCATTTACCATTTTCCGTAAATCAAACAAAATATCAAGCCCAATAATTCTATCTTTCTATCAATGTACTATTGAGGTCCATGCCATGCCTAGGTTAGGGTTGGCTACTTAACACATGTTATTGGTGGACAACAATGGCTCCCCTGTCCTTGTCCATAGAAAAAGCAAGCCAGCGATAATATTGACATTAAGGGTAACATAGGAGAAGAGCTAAAACAAATTTTAAAAAATGAAAAAAGGTGGGCCCTGAGGTATTAATTGGTCACACTGGCCATTTATAAATATAGGAAATGGCCCCATGGGTTAGCAAGTTGGTGATATGACGGACACAGAAATAACTTCTTTTGATTGGCAGGGATTTGGTAGGTCTCGGCACAACCCAACTCAAGCAGTCCATAGGCAGTGAAAAAACGTGCGAGATGTCCACCACCATCCTACCTTAATATGGATCTTTTTTTTTTATTATTTTTATTAAGTGCCATATTAAGCAATCAATTATGTTTTCAGTTACAGACCAATGGAAGATATTAATATCCGCAAACCAAAGATTTATTGAAGCCACTCATTATGTATAAACAAAAAATCAATCCAACTCTCTCTTGGGTGCGCATGAATTTTGTGGATGGAAATCAAAGGACCCTTTTAAGATCCTTCCTGTCTGCCACAATCTTCAAACATTTCTTGCTCATTTGACTTTTAATCTAGAAAGTTAAAAAAAAAAAAAAAAGGATTAACTTTCCCCCTTTTTCTTTTCTTTTATGTCAATAGTTGAAAACCATAAGACTCCATCTACTTACTGCTCACCATAATTTTCAATCACTCTTAACAAAATTAAATTGAATACTAACGTCCCCAGCAAGAAGGGTTAAAAGAAATAAGAAATGAGAAATTGAACTCAAGTCCTCCAGTATTGAGTCAGGTATTTGCAAAGCTAAGAATATCTACTCTACAAGAAGTGTTTTGTCACTGAAAATGCATCAGATATAACTTAAAAAGTTGATAAAGAATGACTCATATAACAATCACCAATATAAGGACTAAAGAGACAGAAACTTTTGCATTTGGGGAAAAATTTTACGATTCAGATAATATCAAAACTGTTGTATGATAAAGACAGGTCCAAGCATCATAGCATGCACATGATGGTAAGCTTTTGCCTGAGCAAGCCACAAAGCTAAAACTGTCTTCAAATAACATACAGGGAAATAGAATTAAAGGTACATTCATCAAAACAAGAATGAAGAATATTAATCTAGTATTTATTTCCACAATTTAACAGAAGTTACATAGCTACAAAATATACTCAATGTCATATTTAAAGCAGAGGATTGGAACTCACTAACAGAAAGAGAAATGGGGAAAACCCTACACCAGCTCTATATTATATTACATAAATATATGTTGAGTTTTAGAATCAAAGGATTACAGTTATCTATTTTGAAAGCAAAGGATAAATGAGCTTACATCGTTAATCTTTAATTTACTACATAAATTGCAATGTTTCCCTTCTAAGTTGGCTTCATTTCTTTTGGTTGCTCTCCTTGCTTGCTTAGAGAGAACCAGTCCCCTACTGCTAAGGTTGCAGAGGTATTCACTCCACTGGATTCTGAATGGCAGATTCAGGAGATTTCTTGCTGAGATATGGTGCTGCACACATCACCCTTCATGCACAAACAAAGGCCTCAAATCAAATGCAAGTTTTGATTGAGCTGATTGTCATGTTATAAATGAGAGAATTTGTAACATTAGAATTATTTAAAAAAAAAAAAAAGACAGTTTTTCTAGGATATTTACATTTTTCAGAAGCATAGTTGCAGTTTCACTCTCACATATATTCTAAGATGGAAACCGAGGTTCACATAACCGAGATATCTTAATTCAACCAAAAACCTATAATATGCCTATAAGAGGCTACATTCTCATATAGGACAATAGAATGCAAAATTACTGAAAATTCTGTGGAAATTACTTATTTGAGTTTCATACTGGTAAAATGCCTAAGGACAAATGATAATGGCAAACAGGTCCTTCATCTCCAGACAGGCTTGTCATGATTCAGAAATAGGCCATAACTAAGTGGAGGAATGCATACGATATCAGATTCTCCATTACTATCACCTTGTCTAATGTCATTTCCCTTTTAGTTTTCTTCTTCTGTCTTCTATGATACATTGTTTTCTGAGCATAGCAAGTACAAGTACCCTCAAACCTCAAGCAAACAAAAGTCTGTAGACTTATGACACCTACTGATTCATAACCCTAAGTGGAATTGTGGCATAACAAAACCTGAAGCTACTGCTGAAACAAAGGTGTTTCCAACTCCAGGCCATAAACATTTCTAAACCTATATTCATTTTGCATAAGCAACCTCAACTAGTTTGGGATTAAGGTTAACTTGAGTTGTAGCTAACAAAGTGAAGGGATTACGAGTCGCAACATAGTTCCATAGACTCTTTCCCTTGTTTACCATCTCTACCTGGTGAATAATTGTTTAAAGAGATTTTAAGGACCAGTGATAATCAACTGCCTTTTGCTTGTGTTTATATTGCTTACCTCTCCTTGCGCTTCTCCAAAAACCGAGCCAAGGATGCTTTTCGAGCCTGGGGCACTGCTAGACAAGAAGTTAGATAAAAATTATTAATGGTTCATATAATCATAAAGCTAATTAGTATACAGTGTATTGTGTGCTCACCAGATGAACAACACAACAAATCATGAAGAATATATAATGGAAAACCTTCTTTCATGAATACAATTTCATACCAGATGGTATCATGGTTGCTGCAGCAACAGATCCCACTGCACTTGCATGTTTTGGGGTGTCCGGTTTACTAACAGGAGCTGTTGCAACTGCCGTGGTTTTAGCTGTCATGATTTCTTCAGTACTGGTAGATCCACTCACTGACTGAGCCCCAGTATGTGATGAAACAGATAAAGGGCTTGAGAGATGAGAACTAGGTGGTGTAGATACAGGGTGGCTCACAGGACTAACATCAGTTGGTATTGTCTTTGCACTTGGGGCCTGGACTTGAATTTTCGGCAGTGCCATGTTAGAGGGGATGGAGGAGCCATTCCCAGCCAAGAACATGATAGCCTGAGCCTGGACAAAATTTCCAAGAGTGAATTTTTAGCTAACTAGAAGAACCAGTATAAGTATTTCTCAAGAAAAGAAGGAGAGAAAACCTTCTCAGGTGATATATCCTCATACACATTGACTGTGCCAGCATAAAAGATTGTCAGTTGAGTAGGCAATCCAGAGGCTTTGAAACTGTTAGTAAAAACAAATTTCAATTAGAACTCTATTTTATATTAAATCTCTATGTTTGTATTAAGAAAAAATTTATCCATTACCATGAATCTGTTACCCCAGTAACAGAACCAATAGTAGGAAGAATTGTTTGTGGAGTTGTGACAGGGACTCCTCCCAGTAACTGTGGCCTCGCGGCAGCACCAACCATATTCTGATCAATGGTTGAATAATAATTCTTGAAGAAAGGATTGCCCAAAGAAACTGAGCTTGCGTGGTTGGAGACTGGAAACATCTTCACATCATGAGGATGATGCACAGAATGCACATCATGTTGCATAGGGTAAGCAGTCAATGTAAAATGAGTCCCACCATGCCTATCGTGATTGAATGATTTCTATATGGTAAAAAACAGTACAACAAATAATAATATCAGCAGATACTAAAAGAAAGTATGGGACGTGATGTTATACCAAACAATCTAAGCAAAGCAAAAGACAGTCATGGGATCAGTCATCTAGTCAATCTTGAACTCTAAATGGAAAAAGTAATTGAAAAATTTTTTCATAGAAAGAAACCACAACTATATATCTGTACAACAAAAATAAAAAAATAAGGAAACAATATAATACCTGGACTTCAGCCATCAAATGTTTTTGGCTAGGGTCAAATGCATCTGCAGTTGAGATCGACAGGAATCCAGAGGAAACCGCAGAATCAGAAAAAAACCTTTTGGTTTTATCTTCTTGAGCAGCCTTGAAAGAATTCAAATGAGGAAGGGCAGAGATCTTATTGGAGAAAGGCCAGTTTATTCGTGAACCTTTACTAAAACCTACAGATTCCATAAAAAATTTAACAATAATCACATGCTTTTTAAACTTAAAACAAATCAAGGAAATAATGCAACTCCCAATTTCTTTAGCACTTAACTTGGTCAAAAATCCCTTTAAAACTCAACATACCATGCAAATTAAGTTAAAATTTCCGATGGCACAACTCTTTATAACTAGATGGAACAACAAAGGTACATATAAAATACTGATACTCTTTGCGGTGCTCCAAAATTGCTAAGCCTACTGGAACAGCAAATTACTGAAGATGTAAACCATCAAGTATATACATCCACAATCTCACACCGCACACATGCATGCATATTCGCGTAGTGTCGTCCCCAATAAATCTGGATTAATCAGAAGTTAAACTTATGCAAACCACTTAATAGGGGAAAAAAAATGAATAGACAGTTAGATTTAATGCACTACAATCAGAATTGGCTTTATCTGGGTCATCAAAATAAACATTTCTAAATAAAAAATACATCTTTTCATTTCAAACCAAAGACAGAAAGGTAGTAGCTTTATGTTATCAAGACAAAATTTCTTATTTTGTTATTTCTTTAATTCAGGTATCAAAATTACCAATCCTGCACACCAAATTAACAAAACAAGAGCAAAGAGCATAATTCATATTGAAAACTAACCCTTTCAAAAAGCAATATAGCATAATTTCCATACTAAAACAACTGAAGAGTTGCGAGAACTAAAACTAAACTAATGAATCAAAGAACAAGAAAACAAATATATACCTATCTCTTTGTATCCACCAGAGTTAACCTCTTCCTTAACCACAGTCAATTGTTCCTTTGATTTCAGACCCAAAAAATCTCTCTCCATTTCACCTCTCCTATCTTCCACAGATGAAAAACAACACCAGATTCAAATAAAACCCACCTCAGAAAACAGTTCTAATAACTATAAACAGTTCAAAGATCAATCCTTTTTCATTTCTCCACCAAACCTAAGCTTCAAGAGAGAGAAAACCCCGAACGAAAGCTTCCAACTTCAGCAAAAGGCAGAGAGAGAGAGGGTCTTTTTTCATTATTATATTGTAGGGGTTAGAAGAGGAAGAGGGTGTTTATGAATTATAGGACAATTTAGCACCTGAGCTTTTTGTGTATAATCAAATAGGCGCAAATTAACTTTCTTTCGTCAATTTAAATCAAATATATGATTTTAGTATTAATTCAGCCCATTTTTCATTAAAATGAATAATATAATTTAAATTTTTATTAATAAATTATTTAATAATTTTAATACAAATAAATAATTTAATATACTCATAAACATAGTTTTTACGAATGATTATTGTTTTCATTGTCACAAATTTTTAGATCTATTTCTATGTACACTTAATCATCAAAGCATAATTAATAGGGGACTACAAAATATAACAAAATTTGTATCCAAAATTTGTAAGTATAATAGTAATTTTACATGAATAATTTTTAACTAATTTGATATATAATCTTTTAGATGTTATCTAAAATGCAAGCAACGTTATGTAATGAGACATTTTTTTTAAATTATCAATCAATTTTTCATTAGTAAAAAGTAAAAAAAAAAAAATTCTTTCAAAAATTGAGTTTAATTGATCATAAAATCATGATACTTGAGCTAGAATGACAAAAAAAAATTATTTTGGTTTTGCTGGACATTCTTACAAAATTTAGGAACTAAATTAGCCTTTGGAAAAAAACCAGGTTTATGTTACCGGTATATCCAATTAGGTAACCGGATGGGCCAGTAACCCACCACGTGCGCGTTATGTTTATTCACAATTTCACACTTTAGCAAGCAAGTGGTAGCTCGTGCCCACTTGTCGGTGATAAAGTCTGCCACGTGTATTATTCTGTCATTCTTTTTTTTTTTTGGGTCGAAATTTTACCACTCTAAATTTGACATGTTTTTCTCTCACGTGCAGACTTCCCGTCGTAAATTAATTGCCGCGGCGTCTTTGACGAGCTGTCACGGGAAATGAGTGAAAGAGAGACGATGATGAAAATATCTCTCCTCTAATCTTTGTTCGGCATTAAATAATTATTATCTCAAATATTTTCTATTTTACTGTTTATTTAAAAAATAAATAATATTTTTATTTATTAAAATAAATTAAAAAATGAAAAATTAAATTAAATATAACAAAATCACTGTTTTTATAAGAAAAGAAAAATGTGTAAGATGTTAAAAATGAAAAAATTGATACGAGTTGGTTTTTTTTTTTTTTTTCTAGTTGCTTTTGTTGTTGGTTGTATGAGGTGATTTTTTTAAAAAAATTTCTGATTCTATTGTTGATAAATGCACGATTTTATAAAGAAAAATATGAGTATAATTATAAATTTATAAAAAAAATTTCACTTTCTAATATTTTCTCTTCATTTTGAAAAGAAATAAAATATATAATATTTTTTAAAAAAAAAATTCCTCATTTCAAAAAGGAAAATATTATTTTTTTTTATTTTTACCCTTTATTTTTTCTCCTTCCAAATACTGAGTTATTATCATACAACTTTTTTGTTTTCTTTTTCTTTGCACAATTAATTACATTGTCATCCAATTGATACTTTTTTTTTCTTTTTTGAAATGAAGGTGATTATTATCTAGAGAATTGCCTTATAAGTCAACGATAAACATGAAATCTGAATGGAAAGATTTTTTATTTTTTTAATTTGAAAATGATAATTTAAACTTAAAATTTTATTCATAAAAATATATTTCATCAAGTGAAAATGGTAATCATGAATTAGATTTTGAGCAAATTTTATGAAATCTAAATTTGATAAGATTAAGATTAAAAAATTATATATTTGATTCATTATTCATTCCAAATTTGGTTAAATTGGATATATTTAGATTTTTTTGATTTCACTTTTTATTTTTTTCTCTTTTAGATATTTTTATATATATATATTTTTCTTATTTTTGTTTATATATATATATATATATATATATATATATATATATATATATATATATATATATATATATATATATATATATATATATATATATATATATATATATCACTTGTTATTAAATTTTGATAATTAATAGATCTTTAA
>CATIWR010047262.1:0-16559 GCA_949677035.1 Omphalea diandra | reverse complement strand
ATCATCTCGGTTCGGATTTGACCTAGTCCTACTGAAGGGGTCATATCTCCTCACATACACAAAATCAAGCAAAACTGTTTCATACACATTTATATGAGACATAAAGCTACAACTTTCATATTTTCACTTTCCCTAATTCCTCTTCTAGGGTTACAAATTTGTGGGTGCAAAATTCTGCTTTAACAGCAAAATCCAACAGAATCAGCTCTTATTCTCTTGGATTACAACTTCCATCCAAGAGTTCTACCTCAATTACTCCATAATTCTCACTAACCATGCATGATTAACATGTCATGAGAGGTTGATTCCAGTTGAGAAGAAGACAAATTTACTTACCTGCTGTCCCAGAATTGAAAAACCCTAGGCAGCTCACTCTTCTCCCTCTCTTCTTCTTCTTCTTCTTCTTCTTCCTCTTCCTTTCTTTCTTCTTCCTTTGCTCTCTCTTTGTTTCTGGTATAACCCACATTTTTTCTTCAAAATCTGACCCTAATGGTCTGTATTTTTATCTTAAATAAGTCAAAAGATTGGGGCTGGTTTCCTATTGGTTGAAAGTTAAAAGTTTTGCTTTTAGTCCCTCTTCTTCACTCGTTAAGCACTTCCATCCATCTCCTAATTCCTTGATACTCCTTATACTTTTATTTAAGCCCTAAGACACCATTATTTATGATACTATAACATGCACACAACATAAAACAATTTTCCATCCAACTATACAAACACTACATATATGTTCAAGCGTCCTCAACTACAATGATGCTTCTAAATGTTCAAGTGTCCCCAAATGCAACAGTGCTTCTAAATGATTATTTATCTAATGCATATGTTCATGTGATAATGCCAATGAACGTGTCTAGGGATGTTACATTTGTTTCATTAGTGACTGCCAAACAATCCTATACAATACAAGTAAATCATTTTTGCTTTGGTACCCAAGCATACTTGGGTCCTAAGGGGTTAGGCTTAGAAAGATCCTCCAATTTGAGATGTGCCTTCCTAATATAATAATAAATGTATATGTGATGAAATCTCATGCAATAGTGGCATTGGAGTTTATACTTTTGAGTTTTTCTCCTATACATTACCTTGGTATGAGTGGGGGGGAGGGGGGGGGGGGGGTATTCTCATACCAACATGATGTGACTGTGAACATGAACATGAATGAATAGGTGTAAAAGTAAATTTTTGGTGTGTCTTTGTGTGAGCACGCTTTTCATTATAAATGTATATATGATTGGTCTTCCTATAAATAGGATTTGAGACTTGTTGCACCTGACCTTTGCCCTTAGGCAATGGTGGTTTAGTGCTTTGAGCACTTTTCCTACCAACCACCTCAATACATGATATTTGAGGTGTTGAGGCTCTAAGAAGAGGCTCCATTATAGCCTAGACCATGCATAACTAAAGGAGGTATTTGTGATACAATAAGTGTATCCTAAGCTTTCTTTCCTTTATGGAACTTAGAAATAAAGTTTCTAAGTTTAATGACTTTACCCTTCAAGGTTTTCCTTTCTCAATGAGGTTAGCAATGAAGATGACTTAGATAGAATCTCTATAGACTTCTTCAGTTCTTCATTTGAAGCCCTCAATTCACTTATAAGACTCTTTAGGGATTTAAACTCATCCTCTAATTTGGTACACCCCTTTATTGTAAGATTTCATTTGTGACTTATATTTGTCACATTTCAAATTGAGAGCTTCTAAAAGCTCATCATCCGCATCATGTAACTCATCAAATTTTGCATAAGAGTGACGTGAAGAGCTTACCTCATTTGATAAATCTCCTTGAGCCTTGAAGCATCAGTTTCCAACCTCTTTTTCTTCATCTTCTTCACTTGAGCTATCATCCTAAGTGGCTTTGAAGCTTTTCCTTTTCTTTTTGTCCCCTTTCTTTTTCTTTTTCAATTTGGGGTAGTCATATTTGATGTGGCCTTGCTTGCCACATTCATAACAAGTGACATCACTGAATCTTTCCTTAAAGGTTGGAATTGCTTTCTTGAAGCTTCTTCTTTCCTTTCTTCTTCTAATCAGCTCCTACTCCTTTTTGTCACTTTCCTCTTAACTTAAGGCCACTTCAATTTCGTTTTCCTTTGAGGAAGACTTGAGACCAAGGTCCTCTTTTCTTTTTTTTTTTTTTTTTATTTATCTCCTTGTCCTCTCATCTTCTTCATTTCTTCATCCTTTTTCAAGGTTAGCTCATAAGTTAAGAGCTTGCCTATTAGAACATTAGTTGGCACCTTTCCTATCTCCATATTAGACTTTTGGATACTACAAACCCTAGCACCAAACTTTTCAAAAGATAAAGTTTTAAGAATTTTTGAATTTACCTCATAATTAGTGATAATTCTCTCAAACTTTTTTTTGTGACAATTGTGAGAAGCCTATTTGTCATATTTGTGATGCTTTCATCCTCTTTCATCATAAATAGCTTCCACTTCGTCACATACATTTCGAGTCAACTGGATTTCACCAAGGTAATGCCTTTATGGTAGTTTTCCAAGGCCTTCCAAATCCCATGAGTTGTAAGACAATGTTGGACCCTTCCAATTTCTTTTCTTAAGAAAGAACTTAGAAGGATTGCCATAGCTCTTTTGTTTCTACCATTGGATCACCTATGAGCTTCAACCCACTCCTCTTTAGGGATCAAATATGAAGAAATTCAGAAGAGTACTCACCAATCATGAGGTAAACACCAAAATACTCAAATCTTTACCTCTTGAAAAGTTTGGTGCAAGAGTGTGCAGTATTCAATAGTCAAATCTAGAAATTGGAAAAGTGCCAATAAATGTCCTCATAGGTAAGCTTCTTACTTAAAAGTTGGCCTTTAAAAAAGATGAGAAAATGAAGAAGATGAGAGGGCAGGGGGACAAGAAATAGAAAAGAAGACCATGGCTCTTAAATCCTTATCCAAAGCCAAAAAGGTAAAAACTATCTTAAATGATGATGACGATGATAGTTAAAGGAAGAGGAGGAGCTGGCCATGCCTTCTAGAAGGACCACGGACTTGATAAGGTAAAGGAAGGATAAAAGGAACTTTGAGAAGGCATCTCCTAACCTCAAGGAAAAGAAGAATGAAGTGACCTTCTATGAGTATGACAAGCAAGGTCACATTAAATATGATTGCCCAAGCTAAAGAAGAATAAGAAAGGGGACAAGAAAAAGAAAAAAAGTTTCAAAGCCACTTGGGATGATAGCTCTAGTAAGGAGGATGAAGATGAGGAAGTGACAAATCTCTATTTCATGTCACAAGAGGACTTTTTTAATACCTCATTCTGGTGATAATTATGATGCATTTGATGATTTAGATGATGAGCTTATTGAAGATCTTACTTTCAGATGCGACAAGTATAAGTTGCAAATGAAAACTTACAAAAAGAATGCTCAAAACTAGAAAATGAGTTTAACTCATTAAATGAGCTTGTAAGTGAGTTGAGAACTTCAAATGAAGAACTCAAAAATTTTATTGGGAGTTTTACTAAATCTTCATATTCTCTAAATTCTTTGAGGTAGGAAAATGATTCCTTAAAAGGAAAGGTAATTAAGCTTAAAAATTCTATTTTTAAGTTTCAAAAAGGGAATGAAGCTTTAGATACATTAATTGTATCTCAAAGACCTCTCTTAGTAAGACATGGTCTAGGCTTTATGAAGCCTTTTCATCTACACCACCTCTCACAACATTCATTAGAGCATTAACACCTCAAACATCTAGTATTGAGGTAATCAGAAGGAAAAGTGCTCCTAGTACTAAGACACCTATGCCTAAAGGCACGGGGAAGGCACCTCAAGGCTCAAATCCAAAGCTTATAAAGATTAATCATGTATTCATCTACACTAAAAAGCATGTTGACCCAAACACATAAAAAAAAAATTATCTTCTACTCCCAATCATTCATGCATATGCTCACATTCTCACAACCATGGTATAAGAAGGCCTCTTAATCAAACTAAGGTTATGCATATTAGAAAGACTTACAAGTCTAAGATCTAATGTCATTATTATATGAAGTTTAGTCACTTAAACATTTTATGCTATATTAGGAAGGCTTACCTCAAATTAGAATACCCTTTAAGACCTAACCCTTAAAGACCCAAGTATGTTTGGGTACTTAAATAAAGGTGATTTGTTTTTGTTTAGTAGGAATGTATGGCTGCCACCTATGAAGACAATGATTGGATGTGGATAATGGGTGTTCAAAGAACATGATGGGCAATAAAAAGCTATTCATAGCCATAAAAGAGAAAGAAATAAGGTGGTAATGTCATTTTTGGGAACAATGCCAAATGTAAGGTAATTGGCATTTGAACAATTGGTAAGAATGGTTGTTCACTTATTGACAATTTGCTTTTAGTAAAAGGTTTACAACATAATTTGTTTATGTGTAAGTCAATTATGTGATAAAGGTAATAAAGTCACCTTTGCCCCTAGAGAATGTTGGGTTACCACTTTAGTGGATAATAAGATAATCTTTAAGGGTGAAAGCAGACGCAATACCTACTTAATTGACTTAGACAATTTGGCGAACCAATCTTTCAAATGTCTTATATCTCTCAGCAATGAAGCATTGCTTTGGCATAGAAGACTTGGTCATGCTAACATGGAGCTCTTATAATGCCTACCTAAAGGAGAGCTAGTGGAATATCTTCCTAAGATAAAATTCTCTAAGGAAAAGACATGTCGACCGTACCAAATGGGGAAGCAACATCAAACTTCCTTTAAATCAAAGTATGTTATTCTCTTATTGATAATCTTGCCAGTGACTTTGAGAAATTTGAGCTAGATTCAACTCTAAAAGAATTGGTGATTGATTTTAAAGATAACAAGTCATTAGAAGAAGTTGAGGAATCTTAGCGACAACAAGTAGAAAAACTAGCTCAGATCTTCCCAAGGATTGGAGATTCTCCAAATATTACCCAAACGATCTTTCTAATCATTAGTGAGACATTTAAAGGAGTAAGTATTAGATCTCAACTTTATGCATTAGATAATAATCTTACATTTGTTTCTCAAATTGAGCCAAAATCTATTGATAAAGCTCTTGATGATGAGAGTTAAATGATTGTTATGCAAGAGGAACTCAACCAATTTAAGAGAAACAAAGTATGGGAACTTGTCCCTAGGCCTAAGGAACACCTTTTTGTGGGATGCAAATGGGTGTTTAGGAATAAGTTAGATGAGAAAGGTTTTATTAGTAAGAATAAAGCTAGATCGATTGCAAAGGTTTACAACCAAAAGGAAGACATTGAATATGATGAAAACTATACTTCCATAGCAATATTAGAGCCATTAGGATTCTCTTAGCATATGCATGTCACATATATTTTAAACTTTTTCAAATTGATGTTAAGAGTGCTTTTTTGAATGGTCATATTAAGGACGAAGTTTACGTTAAAGAACCTCTTAGTTTTGAATCTCTTATTTTTCTAACTCATGTTTTCAAATTAACTAAAGCCTTATATGGTTTACAATAACCTCTAAGAGCTATATGAAAGGCTTAGTTCATTTCTTTTGTAAAATGATTTTGAAAAAGGCAAGGTTGATACAACTTATTTGTCAAAAGGCACTATAAAGATACACTCATTGTACAAATATATTTTGATGGCATTATTTTTTGTGCTAGTAATGAATCTCTTTTATGAAAATTTTGCTAAGTATATGACTAGGGAATTTAAGATGAGTATGATGGATAAGCTAAAGTTCTTCCTTACTTTACAAATCAAGCAAACCAAAAATGGCATCTTCATTAACCAAGCCAAGTATGCAAAGGATCTACTCAAAAGATTTGGCATGGATGGATACAAAGTAGCAAAGACAACAATAAGTGTAACCATCAAGCTAGATAAAGATGAATCGAGTAAGCCAGTTGATGAAAAGAGGGATAGAGGTATGATTGGTTCTCTCCCGACATCATGTTTATTATTTTCATATGTGTTAGTTTTTAATCTTGTTCTAAGGAATCTTATTTACATTTTGTCAAAAGGTTTCTTAAATATATACATGGCACATTGCATTTAAGATTATGGTATCTTAGGAATTCATCATTTAGTCTTCTTAGGTATTCATATTCGGATTATGCAGGTAGTTTATTTTATTAAAAAAACACTTATAGAACTTGCTAATTTATAGGTGAATGTTTAGTTTCTTGGTTTATTAAAAAGCAAGTTTTGGTTACATTATCCACTACCAAAGCAAAATATATGGTGGCAGGTTATTGTTGCACCCAAGTTCTTTAGATGAAATAACAACTCAAGGATTATAATAAAGATGTTGATCACATTCCCATCAAATGTAATAATAAAAGTGTAATAAATCTTTTAAAAAAATCCATCCAATATTTAAGAAGTAAGCACATTGACATTAGACATAATTTTCTTATGATCATGTCCAAAATGGTAATGTGGTATTAGAGTTTATTGACACCAATCATCAACTTGAGGACATTTTCACTAAACCCTTTAATGAAGAAAGGATGAACTTCATTAAGAGGGAGCTAGGGATGCTTGATGCAAGCTCCCTAGGGTGAAAACTGATCTCACATCATTTACTTCATTGTGTTTGTCAATTTGATTGATTGAATGATATGTTTGATAATTATATATGTTGATTACTTTGGATGTGTTAATTCATTATACAATTGTGCTTTTCTATGCCAATTTGCTTGAATTGATCATCATTACATTAAGTTTAACACATTTAGAAAGGTCAATTCTTATTCTTTCCTTGTTTTCTTTTTTGCCTCATAATTCGCAATCACTACTTACAAATGCTCATCAATTTTTTGTCAAAATCCTAATTCGCTATCCTGACTTTAGATTGCCATAGTGAATTTTTTCAAAATTCAAATTCTTTGACCATTAACTCCATTTTTTTAGAAAATCTTATCTGTTACTCACAAAATTCATAATTAGCAATCGTGACCAGATAATAGTGACCATAAATTCTAGTAACTGTTAGGCATTGATTGATTTGACTGTTAATCAGTGCCAACTCCATATTTAATGCATTTTTACTATTCTTCATTTTTTTTTTTTTACTATTTGAGCCATCCTAACTCTCTTTTATTTCCACTTTACCTTTTCTCTTATTTATATTTCATCTCTTCTCTTAATCCTTCTAAACTCTATTAACTTTAATCCTTCATGACACCTAAGAAACTAACCAGTGCAAAAAAAGTGATGGACATTGTCCAACCTCTAAGCCCTCCTCATCTTTATTTAATGAAGGGAATAAGTAAAAAAGAAAAAGATAGTACAAAGCAAACTCCAACAAAATCATCCTAGCTAATAAAATTCCTTCTACCTTTCTCTTTGAATCACTTGGAATCAAGGATGAAATCCATGCCTTTCTTTCAAAGCTAGGCTAGAATGAATTCATATTCAGGGATGAACCAGGGTATGAGGAGATTGTCAAGAAGATTATGTGCACTATTTCTTTGAGTAGGAAAGCAGAATCAAAAGTAAGTTCATATGATTTGATTTTCAGGGCTTTTGGGGGAACCCCATTTTATAACCTTTTCCCAACTTTCTACTCATTTCAACCTTCAAGTGGAAGATAACATTCCTTTCATTATCTTTCCATTTGATGACATTTATTCTAAATTTTGGTTAGAGATTTCTATTGAAACCAAACATAACCCTAAAACATCTTTGGCAAAATACATTAAGGCCCTTACCAATTGGCTTTTCTACCGTATCATCACTTTTTCTGTAAATGCTAGGGGTGACAGGAATGAAAAAGTTTCCTAGAAAGTCCTAGCATTTTTGCTTTGCCTAACCAAAAATAAGTCAAATCAAATGGGTCAATACCATGTGGATCAATTAATTCATATGAGTATAAAGACTAAAAGTCAATTTCTCCTCCCTACTCCTGTGACAACCATATGCCATTTTATAGGAGCCTTAAATGAGGTAAATTAGAAATTCCTCACTAAAATGTACTTATCCTTTCAGAACTTCCTTGACTTGCCCTATTTGATTAATGCCAAGGCAATCCATTTAGATACCTATGTATGTACCTTGGGGTCTCTTAGGGCAAAGAAGCAAGAAACCACTCATGCTTTAAAAAGGAAGAGACTTGTGATAGAAGAAAGTGCCTAACCAATTCCATCTCCTGAGCCTAAGGCCAAACCTAAAACTTTTGCCATCTCTCTCTCTTCTATTAACAAGAAGTTGGACAAGGTGATGCACATGATTAAAAGGAGATTTCTTCTTCTTCCCATTTATACAGTAACCTAT
This sequence comes from Omphalea diandra, assembly GCA_949677035.1. Lineage (NCBI taxonomy): Eukaryota > Viridiplantae > Streptophyta > Magnoliopsida > Malpighiales > Euphorbiaceae > Omphalea > Omphalea diandra. The sequence goes on along the minus strand of CATIWR010047262.1, from coordinate 8,330 downwards.
TGGATCTTCAAGAGAAGGTGGGTGCAACACCTTGCCATCTCCCAGACTTTAAAGAATGGGAGGATACTCTAGAGGAAGAGAAAGACCAAGGAGTGGAAGAAAGAGATGCGGCACAAAAAGAAGGAGGAGGTGAAGAAGTTGGAGGTATTGATGATGATGATGATAACATCTCTCTAATTCTCTAGTTTTTCTTTCTTAGGCTTGTAATTCTTTTTTTGTTTTTATTCTTTTTGTCTTTTGGCCTAAGTTTATGATCCTATAATTTTTTATTATATTATTCAATGTTTAAATTTAGTTTGTATTTTTATTTTGATATCAATAAAATTTGAAGCTTTTGTTCCCTCTATAGTTATTTGTGACATATGATTGTTCTTTATTTGCATCACTTTATCCTTATCCCTATAATTATCTTACTCTCTCTTCTTTTTTTTATCTTGACAAAAAGAGAGAGAAATAGTGAACTTTCATGTTATAATTAAGGGGGAGTATAACTTAAGGGGGAGCAATTTTAATTTGTTTAATTGCATTTCAAGTTTAAATTGGTATCTTAATAAGTTTAATTTGTTAAACATTATTAACCATCTCAAATTCACACTTATGCATCATTTATCCTTTTCAAAATCAATCTAAGTTGTCAAAATAATAATAATAAAAAAAAAGGAGATTGTAGGACTAGGTTAGTCAACTCTTTTTTGATCTTGACAATATAGATTGATATGTTCTAACATCAATTTTAAGTGTTAATTTTACATATTTTCAGATAGGTTTGCATTGAAAGTTGAATAGGAGTCTAAATCTCAAGTATTATGAAAGGCCTTCTAATTCGCGATAGCAAAGTCCAAAATAACGACTGCTATCTTACAAGAAGAATGAAAGAAGATGAGGTAGACATATTCGTAGTAGGAGTCACATCCATGTTCGTGACTGTGACTTTTGGATTTGCTTGGAGGGAATCAAGTCCATAACTATAGCATGCCAAGTGTCACAGAAAGTCATTAACTTATCAAAATTCACGATGGTGACATAATGGTTAAGACCGCAATTTGATAAAGCTAAAATACCAATGGTACCATGCCACATGGACTAGCCTTTAGATACAAATGGGGTTCTCTACCACGATTTTCAGCAATTTTAGTGTAAGAAGATAAATCGCGACCGCGAATGTCCGGTCACTACCGCGAACTCAGTCTAATAGACATTTACTGCAAGATTTGCCTAGCACAACTTGAAGATTTAGATATAGTTTATTTTTAACATCTCTTTGGTGGTTGTTGCCTATAAATACTCTACTAAACAGACATGAATACCAGTGAATAGCATTGAATATAGCCAAACTCTTATAATTTTGTTTCTCAGCCTTTAATTCTTGTATGTAAATTGGTATTGTTGCGTGTGAGCATTAAACACCATTGTTATTGGGTTTGAGAGTTTGCCTAGTTGTAAAACTCTTATATAGGTCAAGTGCGAACCTATGGGACAACACTTAAAAGGTTTTTATGTGAGCCTTGAAACAAAAGTTGTAAGGTTGTATGTCAGCCATAAAACACAAAATGTAAAAGTTTGGTGTGAGCTTGGAAACACCATTTAGTGTTAGTAGAATGCCTAATTATGAAGAATTAGGGAGTGGATGTAGGGTTTGTTAACATTCGAGCCACTATAAAATCTATTCTCTCTAACTCTTCTCTTATTTCTTTTATTTTCATCTTTCAATACCATCCCTCCAATTTTTAAAATTTTGGACCAATTCAACCCCTCTTCTTAGCTCTCAAGGGCCAACATCTCCTATTCCACAAGTGGCTTTCATTGTGGCTTACCTTCTTTGATGAGCTCTTTATTCTCCTTATGCTTCTTTAATCATGAAAGAAAAGGTATAGAAGGCACATAAGGCTTGGGAGGCATATAAGGATAGACATCCTTCTTTATATTGTCTTCCTTGATTAGCATTTTATCCTTATCTTTTTCATTATTAGTTCCTTCCTCTTTTTTTACATTTGAATTGATCTCCCCACACTGCTTAATTGAATTGGTTTCACTTGCTCCCTAGGATTATGCTTGGAGGTGCTAGGTAGGATATTGAAAGATCTAAAGTTTAAGGTATTAGATATTTGTCTTATTTGAACTTCAAGGTTATGAAAGGAAGAATATTTTTTTGGCTTTGCATCTAAGTTTCTTATAATCTCAGCTTTGTTTTCTAACCTAGCATCATTTTTTGTGATAAATTTCTCTAATACATTTTATAAGTTATACTACTCCTCTTAGGGTTAGTGGATTGGTGATTGATGAAAAATAAGAGGAGGTTGGAGAATGGAGTTCAAATAATTGTTATTAGACCAAGAAAAGTTAGGGTGATTTTGCCAACCAAGGTTATAGGTATTATAATAAGGATTGTTATTGAAATTCCCCATAAAACTTACTTTTCCTCATATGAAAGGATTCCCCATTTGGCAAGCTATACTTCTATTGCCAATCTCTGTATGCCATTCGCATACTACCTATGGAAAAGAAGAAGAAATTACATTATAAGGCATGGAATTTGTTTTCTTAGTAAGGATAAATACTTGAGCTTGTAATTCCTTGAGCATATCCATATCATGAAGTTTTATTTTTGTATACGAACAAAAAATAAGAAACATAAAATATACAAAAATACAAAGAAAGTTTTAGATTGATATAGAAATAACTGCTTAATATTAATGTTGTCAATCCTTGCCAAAAACTTGATAAGATGAGTTAGTGTTGTATAAATAACTTTTAGACTATAAGCATACATGTCGTCAAGCAATAAAGTGTACAAGAGTATGGATATTGTTCCCACCACGAGGATCGCATAATAAGTGCTAAGAATTTTTTTTTTTCTTATATTATCTATAAATCTTAATTGAAATAAGGTTTAAACTATAATTATAACTATCTAAACTATTAACAAAGTATTTGCAAGGAAAACAATCAATAAAAGATGTTAGCTAGCCAACTTCACTTGTTAACTACTTATGGCTTTTAATCTTTCATTCAATTGATTCATTCATCTAATGTTACTATCAGATAACTTAAGTGATTAATTAATCTCTCTCGACTATTAATTAACATACAATAACATGTTAAACTAAAAGTCTCTTAAAACAATAGTCTTGCATTATGAAATAATGCAAGTTCCTAGTGATAGCAATATATTATTAAAATCTCTCAACACATAATAGATTAAGGGAATCATCGAAGGTCTATTTCATGAAAAACATCTCTCGATAATCAATTCACAAAATTCAATATGCTTAAGGGCTCTATAAAGCTCACGATGATTGTTAATACAATAATGAATAAAATCAAAATAACTTAAATTAGATAATCATAAGAGTTCAACAAGATACATCTATAAAATTTGAACAAGATTCATCCACCACACTAGCATAAAGAATATTAGCACATAATGGAAGAAAGAGAAAAAGGAATAATCAAACTAATGATATTGGAAGCCACATACTTCAATTCTTCAAGCTATTGAATGATTTCCCTTTTGCTTCTATTTGTTCCTAAGCCATTGCTTAATTAGTTTCTTGGCTTTTTAGGTGGTTATTTCTTTCTTATTCGCCTTTAATTTCATACGGTTTTGCTTCCTTTCATAGTACTATTGAGGTATTTACTAAGTAAAAAACTTAGGGAATTGAAAAAGGAAGATATTATGGAAGATTTGGAAAGCTCATTTTTTACTTTCTCTAACTTATGATTCTACAACATGGCCATGTCTTCTAGCCATACCATGGTCTCAATTTTCTAACTTGTAGGATAGGTTATTATTAGACCACTATGGTACAAGATTGCATCCAAATTACTAGAAATTATCTCAAATGTTAGGTCCATGGTAGCCTTAACCACTTACCTTTGATGAAGTTATAGAATTTGACTTCGCATTGACCATTCTTAGCCTAGGATATTAACGTAATTAGAGAAATCAAGCCATCCTTGGCAAGGAGGCCTAAGTATATTATGGTCACAGTCAATTACTTTTTAAAGTGGGTGAAAGCTTAGTCCTTCGACAAGCTGAGGGCAAAGCAGATGACCCAATTCATAAAAAAAGAATCTCATTTATCATTACAGTATGCCTTGCCATATAATAATAAATAATGGGGTCCATATTCAAGCTAAGGTCAAAACAATCCTAAGAAAGTATAGAGTAACCCATCATAAGTAATCACCTTAGAAACAGTAAACAAAATGAGCAGTTGAGGCAGCCAACAAAATTGTTAATGACAACCTTGCCAAGATGGTGAAAACTTATAAGGATGATAAAATTACCTTTTGCATTGTGGGAGTATCAAGCCAAAACTAAAATGTTAATGGAAATGATGTCATACACTTTGTATATGGAATGGAGGTAGTATTGTCAATAGAGATGGAGATAAAGTCTTTACAAGTATTGGTTGAGACAGAAATTCCCGAGTACTAGTGTATGAGAAGTCAATTTGAATAGTTAAGCTTATTATATGAGAAACGGTTGAAGGCTCCCTACCACATTCTATTCTACCAAGCTAGGATGGCACACATTTTTAATAAAAAAGTCAAGGCAAGCATAATAAGTATTGTTGATTTAGTGTTGAAAGCAATCTAACCACAAGTGTAAGATCCTCGAGGAAAATTTAAGTCGAATTGGAAAGGTCCCTTTGTGGTCAAGCAAATCTATTTGAGTGGTGTCATTAAGTTGTTAGACATGGATGAGAATGAATTCTCTAAGCCAATAAACCTAGATTGACTAAAGAAGTACTTTGTGTGAAGATGTGAGAATAGTAATAAGCCCACTAAGTCAAAACCTCGAAAGGGTGGATTAGGCAAAAATTAGGGCATAAAAGAAAGAGAGAACAAGAAAGTCCACTAAGTCAAAAACCTAAAAGGGTGGCTTAAACAAAAATTAGGACATAAAATATATAAGAATTAAAGTAAAAGTCGAGAGAGTATAAACAACCACTGGGGAAGCCTACCATAAGGTGACAAAATAAGAACAATAGTAAAAGGGGGTAAGGATGAAAAGCATGAAACTAGTAAATTGAAGGTAGTGAACAAAGCTATTGGATGATCTAATGTGTCATTATTAAAAGTAATGATCATGCATTTAATTAATATGTGATATATGAATTACAACGGTTCATGATAAGCATAATATCAAAAAAGATACGTCTGCATAATGAAAGAATTTTTGCCAAACATTTCTTTAGACTAAACGAAATACAATAAGTCCTTTTCTATGTGCCCATTATTATTGAGAAAGCTTAATAAGAATCCTATGCTCCTATGCTCCTAATCATTGTGCAACCAAGCCTCAAAAGCAGTATCATCAAAAATAAAGGTCTCAGTAAGGAATATGTTACAAATATAGTGATCATCCTAAGTGGCCCCACTTTATACTAAAAATAAAAGGTCAAAAGTCTTTCAGTGAAAGTGGAAAGGAATCCCACTATGTCTTATGAGGCCCCAAACTAACAGCGAACTCTACTTGCGTCATAAAAGGTGTTAGATGATAGACTAGCAATGATCGCGTACTCTCTATAAGTTCTCAAAGTAACTCTAGTCAACCTCCACTAAGGACAGGTCTAATTAAAGTCAACAATATGAGACAACCATTTGGCCCATTCAGTTGTGGTAGAGGCCCATTTGACCCATTCAATTGCGGTAAAGGCAAGTCTCGACAAACAATGTTTTAAGTGAAGTTATGGGAAATAAAGTCCTATTTCCGCATAGGGAACATCCACCAAATCTAATTTCTCTTACAACCATATCTTAAAAAAAAAAAAAAAAAAAAAAGAAGAAAAAAGAAAAGAGTTTGTTAGGTTGAAAACTCAAAAGGGTGGCTTAAGCAAAAATGAGCATCTAACAAGATTCAGATCCCATAAGAATGGTCTAGGCAAAAGTTAAGGTAGTAAAAATAAAATAAAAAAATAAGATAGAAAAATAATAATAATAATAATATAAGAAGGTTGAAAGAGAAAATGGTACTTGAACCAATAGCAAGCTCCTAGAGAAAGAATCACTAATATCAAGCAATACCATGTTTAAACCAATAATGGTCTCCCTAACAATTATTAGGATTGGAGATTTCCTAAGCTCAATTTCTTCAACAAAAGGCAGCACTCCATCAGCCTTACATAGTAAAAAATTCTCCCAATAGTATAGTTATTGGAATATGGGTTTGCGATGCCCTAACATGGCCCATAGAAGGATGCAGAATGAGAAAAGGGGAAGTGATCCAAAACTTGTTTCTTAGGGGTCTATCATAAATGAGGACATTTTCCTTTAAGCAAGGACTATGAGAAGGCTAAAATTGATGAAATGATAATGATTTTAGTGATATAATTTATAACGATTGTATCCATATTTGCTCTAATACTAATAAATGTAACGACTATATTCATATTTGCTCTGATACCAATAAATGTAACCACCAATTGTGTTTACAAATCATGTTGCTCTGATACTAAATTTTTTTTCTACCACAATCTGTAATGCTACAATCGGTACCTATCAGAGCACTCAACATTTGGGATTTGCCCGTGGACCCCGTGATGTCATACACACCGGGATTTGCACGTCTACCCCGCGTATGCTTGAGCCCTCTCTGATACCAAAACTGTAACATCTAAATTAATTTGTCAAACCAATAACTGTGACATCCATTGTTCTCATTTGTAAATTAGCTTTGATACCACATATTGTAACGTCACAACGTGGCTACAGCCGGTACCTATCAGAGCACTCAACATCCGGGATTTGCCCGTTGGCCCCGCGATGTCATACACACTGGGATTTGCACGTCTGCCCCGCATGTGTTTGAACCCTTTGATATTGCCAACTGTAACTATCATCTTCAGTTGCAAATCATGGCATTTCACGTTCGAAAATGCATACACATTGAGGTTTATTCTTCATACATATATAATCCTACATGTATTTAATGTACACATGTGTTAACTAATGTTAGGACCAGTGACCATAACTAGTTCCTATCAAATATATGTACATGACGCAAGGAGAGAGAGTTGAAATTCAGCCGACGACCTGTGTTCCATGTGTCTTTATGCAAGACTTTATGCACCAAAATGTCCAAACTCTATGCTTCAGTATCTGAAAAATAATTGCGATTTGGTGAGTCGTAACTCAGTGAATAAAAACAATAGTCAAATTCTCATGGCATAATCTATAATCAAATATCATCAAAATACATTGCAAGTATAACAATTGATTATGCAAGTACAAATGCAATAGCTTTGTTTTTGTCGTGACCGAGCAAGGCAAACTTTGCTCCTAGGATATTCATGTGATTCATGTAACATATGATTTGGGACCTATTGGTCCACCTTCCTGTGATTTGCAAGTGTTTGACAAGTCGGTCACAATGCCCTTTTTAGTTCCATATGCAAGTGCTTATTCACAAATGATATGCCAAGTAATCGTTAAGAGCATTTAATTCTCACTTGGCCTATATTCCCATGTAACATGTAACAATTCAATCATATATACATGTAATAGAACATAATCATATCATACAATTATCACATACACCCATTGAATCCAATTATTGTTTCTACTCACCTTTTGATGTGACCAACCTTTATAGTAGGGCTTCTTCAAAGTATTAAGATCCTAACATTTGATACATACATGGTTATAAGTATATCAAAATGATTATGAATTATTGGTATGCAGTTATGGCATGATTCATGCAAGTGTACCTAGTGTTTATACATATTTTCCTTATATGGTAGCCTGAGCTTGCTACACAGTCATAGCAACAACTCCCGATATACTAATCCAAATGGCCTAATTCTTTTTTTCAAACAAACTAGACATATAATGGGACAACATATTCAAATTTAAGGCTAATATCAGATACACATAAAATATGGTGAATTTTTAAGTTATGCCCTATTGCAATGTCATCTCAGTCTGAGTAGGTCTTACATTCTTGGGCATATCTCTAATTATACTAGCCCAATTGCAATAATATTCAACCATCAATTACAAAACATATAAATGAACATTTTCATCTTTTATTTATTATCCAGTTCAGTTTATAAGGTCACTAAAACAAAGGACCAATCTCGGGGCAAGTAGGTTCATAACATGTTGACAACCAGTTATGATAAAGGGACAATATCACAGCTACCATGCTGGATTTGGCAATAATATTTCACAGGTATATAGATCAGACATAAATATACAATGTTAAAGTTTGGACCATCATTAAATTCAGAGTTTATGGTCATGAAATTCTTAGAAAACTGAATTAAATGAAAGGTGGTATGTCATCCGAGTACAGAGTCAGTCCCAATCAATGAGCCATATCT
>CATIWR010047241.1:0-39615 GCA_949677035.1 Omphalea diandra | reverse complement strand
TCGCGGTCGCGATAATTTCTTGCACAGGGCGCGACATCCACCGCGAAATCAACTGCCAAAAACGACAACTTCCTTCTACAAGGTTCGCGGTCGCTACCAGCAGGATGCCTTCGCGATTTTTGACTTCCAACAGTTTCATTGGACACTTGTCAGTCTGTGGACGTGGTCTTACTTCCCTCTTGAATTCCTTCGAAATTCGCGGTCGCGACTCAGCCGAGATTTGCACCGCGAATTCGTCTGTGACAAAAAGTCCTTTCTTCCTTCAAGGTTCGCGGCTGAGAATCATACTGCGATTTCGTCTGTCTGGTTCTCAACATGCCTTATTCATGAATAGCGGTCGCGAATAAGTAGGTTGCGGTCGCGATTTTCATGCTACTTTGGAATTCATCAACTTCTTTATTTCTTCTTGAGGAAATGATTCAATTCTACAAAAACAACACTTATTTGAAACATTAGTGATGATCAATCTACTTTGTCAAGATCAAAAGAGATTTTAAACATAAGATTAAGTATCCTAGTCCAACAATAGATTCAAAGTTGATAAAAAAAAAAAAAGAATCACAAGTGAAGCTACATTACTACAGATACCAATCTAAGGGGCAACCACACAACATAATTAAGAAGGTTGCATTTTTCTTGTGTACCCTCTATTTAGTTGAAATAAACTATGAACATAATAAAGCAATTCGCCACTATTTATTAGACTCTATTATGGTATATATAAAAAAAAAAAGAAATAGATGAAATTAAAGACTCATACATGTTATAAAAAGCTCGGATAGAAATAGCCAAAGCTTGGGATAACATTCTTTTTGCTCAAGTAATAAGAGGTTGCATTTTAGTAACCCAATTAATTCTTAGAAAATGTATTCTATTACCATCATTAATAATAATTAAAAATATTATTTGTATTCTATTTTTTCAAATCCCCGAGTGGTCTAAGGATTTAAAGGATTGGAGTAAAGAAATGAATTGGGAATTGATTTTCTCTTATGTGAATCAATGGCAGATAGATGTACAAGAACTTTGCCTTTCTAACCATCTGAAGGAAAAGTCCTCAAATTTGATACTTTAATAAGCTATAATTAAGTGAAATAAAACAAATAATCATAAGATCATATGTCTTGAAAGTTAGTTCCTAGATAAAATCACATAATTAGGTGACTAATTGACTTAACAAGAATATTCTTGAAATATTCAAAAAACCAAAATTTCTAATATTTCCCACATTTTCTCGACAAACAAACAAAACAAAAATAAAAAGGGGAGGAAAAATAAATAAACTTGAAACTTAATTTATGAGTCAATTAATTGTACGAAGATAAATTGACATTCTAATTTTTTGACATTTTTGTTTTCTTGAGAACTAAATAGAAAACTAAAGAAAGAAAAAAAAACCTAAGAATTGTTATAAGTTGAAACATACAATAGGAAAACTATTGTTAGTGTAGGAGATGAGCTTGTTAGTCTTAGCAACTAATTAACCAAAATGGACTTGCACCAAAAAATAAGAAATTGAAAATCTAAAGGAAGGTCTTGCAACAAGAGGGAAAAATGCAATAAAATACCCTAGAATTTGCAATTTTGCGTTTCCTATAATTCAACATTTCCACACTTCAATCAAATGGTTCAAAAACAAAATTTGCAATATAGGGAATATACTTTCCACCAGATAAATTAAGCTTAAATACCAATTCAACCAACCATTTGCTATATTTCTAAATTGTTCTTAAATAAAAGAAAAAGAAGAAGAAGAACCATTTTTCTTTTTCTTTTTTTTTTTTTTTTACATAAATAGACTACAATTCATGATAAAAGCAAAAAAATCTTACTATGAGCCTTCAGGATTCATAAAATCTTACTTCTAGTAACACTTTTAACCTGATCAACACTATGAGAATCTTGAAGAATGACACCAATTTGATATAGCGGTGGTAGCATAATAAAAGGAGAGGCAATGGCTAGAATTCACAAAATTTGGAAGGGGGCTTTCCTCGATTTAGTTTTTGTTAGGGTTCACAAAGTAGCAGCTGTGGAAAAAATATGACAGATAAAAGAAAAGGAAAAAGAAACAAGTTGCACTAATTATTTTTTTTAAGTTACTTAGTGAGTACTTATCTACAACATGAGGTAGTCAATAATCTTATCGACTAAATAAATGTTAGTTGCTAAGTTACTACAAAATTTATTTGCATTTAGCTATAACAAAATGTACTCTCTATTTAACAACTATAAACCATGCAGTAGCTAATCATTAGCATTCAAAAGCTTAACGATTGCTTAGCTACTATCGGCTGTAATAGCTAAGCTTAGTGACTACTAAAATATTAGTAGCTAAGCTACTACAAAATTTGTTTCTGCTTAGCTAACAAAATGTAATCATTATCTAGTGACTACAAACCATGCATTAACTAATCATTCACATTCAAAAGCTTAGTGACTGCTTAGCTATGACCAAAGACAATAGTTAAGTTTAGTGACAAACAAAATGTTAGTTGCTACTGAGGCAAGAAAAAATTATTACAAACTATTTTTCAGTCTTCTTTTTGCTACTGCCCAACATGTAATCACTATTTAATGACTACATAGCTATTTTATTTAGTAGCTAACAATTGGTGCCAGAAATTTTATGACTATATATGCATTATTTAGTCGCTAAAAATAATTCTTTTTAATTCAATAGCTAAATAGTGATAATTTTTAGTAGCTATTTTTACACTTATAGTGAAAATGACCACCTTTTTTGTCTTTTAGATCTGGTTGCAATAGAAGATGGATTTGTTAGAGGCTCCCACAGTCGATATAAGGAGACACTTCCCATACACCGTTCTAACTGATGCTTATTGAGGCCTATTTCTTCTATATCAATGTAGAATGAGTGGTTATCCTATATTTCTAATTATGACATTTACTAGAGGTGTCTCTAATAAAGATTGATTGAGGTTACTTTAAGAACCTATGGTAATTGTGTGATTATTCATGCCTTGACTTTTGATACTTTTTATGATCCTTTTCAAGTTTGATGTCAGTTTGGGGTTCCTTAAAATTCTATAAGCTTTCTTCCTCCTTTCATAGAGAGACTACTTATTCAGTGTCTTCTAAAAAAGTTAGATAACATATGGATTTATCATCTAGTTTACCATTTTCCAACCATTAGGGCCACTTATTCTAAGGATGATGACTTCTAAGCATGATTAGGAGATACATAAGACATTAGAGTCATATGGAGATAAAAAAAGTGGCATAGCTTGAGGAAAAGATTTTGTATTTTATTTATTTCAAAAGCATGTATAACAAGTATTGCATATAATTATGATACCAAACATTTTTATGAACCATTTCATATCTCATGTTTAATATTAACCCCACCTCACATTACTTTAATGAAGGCATATCTCAAGATAATTTTTTAGTTTTGCTAATCATAGTCTTATGGAGCTTTTCCTCTATTTCTTATCTATAGGACTTATCATTGTTGCTTATTCATCTTTTCTTCCACTTAGTCTCTAGATTACCTATTATTCTTTTTCCCCTATTCATGTATTATACTTTTTTTTAATCCATTTTTAGCTTAATTTGACCTAACTTTTACCTGAGTTGTCTTTGGATTTTTTAGCTCATTAGGCTATTCTAAATATTACCTAGATCATCCTTTTAAATTTTTGGACTAATGAACTTCTTTTTTATTTACCCTAACTTTTGCCTAGATCACCGTTTGGGTGTTTAACATAGCGAGCTCTTTTTCTCTTATCTTACTCGAAGTTATAGGCTTAGAGAATTCCATCTAAGTCGATAGCTTTTTTACCCCACTTGAATCTTGACCATATAGGGCCTTCCCTATCTTGCATGAATTTTTCTCTTGGATAGCAAGCTCATGGGTGGATTAACATTAACATTAAATCCCTCATTCTTAATCTTAGTCTAACCATCTTATTACAAGCACACACCATCCTTTTTGATACAACTATATGTAGTATAGGGCTTTTAGTCTTTTTTCATCGAATAATGCCAACTGATCATATATGTTCTTAGTCTACTGGTATTTTGATATCTTTACTTCAAGTAAGAACTATAAGGATTTTATTTTAACTTCAACGGGTAGCACTAGTTTCATGCCATACATTAAAGAACAAGGTGACACTTTCATGGATGATTTAGTTGTGGTATAGTACCTTATAAGGCAAAAGGGAGTTTCTCTGACCAACATTTGTATGTCTCCACCATTTTAGCTAAAATGGTTTTATCAATCTTATTGGCTGCTTTTTATTGCTCCATTTACCTGCGATATATAAGGTGAAAACTGATGGTGAGTCACTCCATACTTCTTTAAGATTGCCCTAGCCTTAATATCGAAATGCACACCATTATCCATCATTACATGATGCAATACACAATAGCAATATATAAGATTCTTCTCTATGAATTTGGCCATCTACCTTGCCTTTAATTACCCAAATGGTTTTGGTTTTCCCCGTCTCAAGAAATATTCTATTACCATTATGATTTACTTATGGCCTTTGGCAGATGTTGGGTTTATTTCTTTGATAACTTAAATACCCCATTCTATAAATGGCTAAGGTAATGCTAGATTCTACAATTTTATTAGTGATAGGTGATTAAGACTACTGTAGACCTAACATTTATGACTAGCTCTTGCCAACTTAATGTAAACCTACTCTATAGTAATATAGAAATACTCCTACCTTAGGATTTTCTTAGCCAAAGTTACTCTATTCATCTGTGGACCATATACACCTACATGTACCTTTTCCATGACCTAATTAACCTTTTCCTTTATCAAGAATCTCAAGTGAATTTTGTCAGTCATCCACTTATAAATCATATCCTTATAAGCGGTGGACTATAGTGTTAGTTGTTTGATTACATCCATATCCTTACTTCATGCACCATTCAAGTAAAGCCTACTCTCTAAATATCTCTAAGTGTTATAATAGCAGGGCCTTCCATCCTCTAATACCTATATCACTTTCTCACCTATATAGCAAATTAGTGTTTGCTTAGTTGTAAACAATAACTTTATCAACATTTTTAGCAATCCATTCCAAATGAAAATCAAAGTAGCTAAAGCATCTAGCATCATATTTTCCTTTTTTGGAAGATGGCAAAATGCACTTCTCTAAAAGTTCTAAGTCAAAACTTTCACATACTCTAAATATGATCTCGATTGCTCCTCCTTTAGTTTTCACTCATCATTTATTTGGAAGACACCAAGATGGAGTCTCCAAATATGTCTACTTTTTTTTTTAACTCCATCTTAACTCATGTTTCGAGCCCAAGAGCACATGCCTTATATTTTGTAATATTATTTGCCAATCCAAATTTGAGCATTTTAGCCATTGGTAATAATTTCCCTTTAGGCAAGATAAAGATTACCCTAATACCTATTCCTTTTCTGATCACTTCTTTATCAAAATACATCATCCAACCTTAGGCACTATAAGAAAAAAAATAAATTAACTATGAAATTTACCTAAGAAAATATTTTCACAGGTAAGTACCTACAAAATACCACGAGAATAATATTTGTAGATACTTACCTATAGAATACCTACTAAATTTCATAGGTAATTTCCTATTGATTAGCAATGGATTGCCCTCAGTATAAATCAATGCTAAGATGGGATGCGAGAATACCTACGGTTTCCTAAGAAAAATTTATCTACATATTAGAATCAGTAGGAAAATTTACCTACATATTCAAATTCCTTGGTAATTTACCTATGGATTTAAATCCCTAGGTAATTTACCAATAGATTTGAATCTTTACATAAATTTAATACATCTATAAATATTATTCAAAATAATATTTGATTATTATAAAATATTTTCATGAATAATATTTTTAAATATTATAAAAATATTCTTATATATAATGTCAATAAAATATATGTTCATAAATGATAAAAAAAGGTAAAAAATAGATTAATACAAATATGATTTACATACGGATAAAATATTATGAAAATAGAGCAAAAATAAAATATAAAATAAAGTATCATGAAAATAAATAAGAGTGACAAAAAAAGTAATTTGGTATTTAAAATAAATTAAATAGTAAAAGATTTATCTAGGTAATTTTAGTCCATTTATAAGTATTATTCAAAATAATGTTTAATTTTTATTATAAAATAATATTATGAATATTGTTTCTTTTATATATATATATATATATATATATATATATAACAAGAAATAGTAAAATTGCAGATGAATAAGAATATAATTACCTACGTAATAAAATCCGGAGGTAACTTTACCTATAGATTTGAATTTGTAGGTAAATTTACATATGGATTCATATTTGTAGGTAAATTTAATTAATTTATGACTATTATTTAAAATAATATTTGATTTTTATTATTCAAAATTTTATAAATACTTATCTTAAATATGATAAAAAAATGTATACATATTATCAATATTATATATATATATATATTCGTCGGTAATAGTTAGTTAAAAACATAGGAATCTCTTCCCTCCCCCTTTAAAAAAAAAAAAAAAGAAAGTCTTTTTCATGCCCCTCCCTCCAAGTTGTTCTTTTCACTGCCTCTCCTTTTTCTCTTTCTCTGTTGGCCCCTCTTCTCTCCCTCTGCTAGCTCCTCTTCTCTTCCTTCGTTGGCCTTCCTTCCATTCTCATCCTTTGCCACCCCTTCTTCCATTATCTTTGTGCGCTATAACCCCCTCCTTTAGATTGTGTTTCTACGCGCCCTCCTTATACCTTAGTACTCTCCCTCCCTCTGCTCCCTCTCCTACCTATATTCAAATACAACGCTAGCTCTTTCACCTTTATTCTTTTCCTACTTTGCATTAGGTGAGTATTTTATGAGTAGTTTTGGTTTTTTTTTTTTTTTAAATCTTTGTTGTTAATTTGATAATTAATTTCAAGATGCTTTTTTATTTGTATTGAATTGGGTCAAATTTTGATTTTTCATTTTAATATTAATTTTAGCATTTTCCATGTTTAATTTTCTATATTAAACAACATAAAAATGTTTGGGTATTTGGAGAAATGTTTGGGTGTTTGGAGATTGGGAAAGATAGGAATAATGGTCTCCTAATATGTTGTGATTTATGTGTTTTTTAATTATAATTTATAAATTACAATAAAATCATTTTCTGACAGGGAAGTAAGGAGGCTTCATTGATTTCAGTCAACTTCTTCTTCTGGCTTTGATGTGGCAAGACTGTTCTATTATTGTAGCTAAGAGTAATTAAACAATGTTGCCATGAGCTTGATTAAGTTATTCTATTATTTTGATTTGTGTTCAATGTTTGAGGGATATTTTTTTATGGGTTCAGTGTTGTTCATGTTTTCTTAAAGGATACTTTTTATGGGTTCAATGTTGTTCACATTTTCGTGAGCAATATTTTTTAAGAGTGGATACATTTTGCTTAGTTTTAAGTTTGTTGTGGTATGTACTATTGTTGTCTTTTTGAGAATTTCTACTCATTTTGAAATTCTTATTGAGAAAAGAATTTTGGACTGTGCTTGTGTTTCGTATACATATGTAGTTCCAATGGGTAAAAGAGAGTACAAAACTTGGGACAAGGGGGGATTTCTCTTTATAATGATTTTGAAAACTATTTTTACCTTTACACTTATTAGTCTATTTTGTGTACTATTTTTATTATTTAATAGCTGAAGTTTCTCTAATTTTTGTACTAATTTTCTCTAATTTATCAATATAACATAAATAATATAAATTATGAATTTGTGCACTACTATATTAAATGCAGTTCATCTTTTATTGATGTGTTCATTATGTGATATTAGGATTATGTGAACATCATCAACGACAAGTTCCTTTATCATCTCATAGAGGGTCCTTTAAAATCAGTCAAATCATATATCGTGTACCTTGTTAATGGATACAAATTTCACATGAAATCTCATGGTTTATGAAGATCCTCGTGAAATTGTGGTGTTTATATAAAGGGCTTCAATTCCAGTGATCAATCATGTAACTATTATGGTCATTTGATAGAGATTTTACAGTTGGAATACCTAGCTTAGCCTATTAAGTGAATTGTGTTATTCAAGTATGATTAGTTTGATCCAACGTGAAATTATGGGATGGAGATTGATAAATGATATAATCTTGTTGATGTTAATATTAAGTGCAAATTTAACAAGTATGAGCCCTTCATTCTTATAACGCAAGTTACATAGGTGTATTATGTGAATTATCCAAGCATTAAATGAGACAAAGTTAATTAGATGGCAGTGTGCAAGGTCAAAGCTAAGTCTGTGATAGATGTTCCCACCACATAGATCAACCTCTCACTTTAGATAAGGCATTTCAAGAAGATGAGTTGCATATGCATCAAGTTGATATTGTTAATGGCCTTAATGGACCAAGTCCTCTTAATGATATTATAATAGAATTTACAGATGTTGAAAATAGGGATGATGAATCACAAAATGATGAGCCATTACTAAAGATTGACTTTGAAGAGTAAAAACTGTTAGAAGATCTAAATTATGATGATGATAGTAATAGTGAATAATTGTTATGGAAAACTTAATTTGTATTATTATGACATCGCATGTTTATATTTATGCATAATTATATAACTAATTACAGGATAATTGATGTATTATATGCAGGATCATGACTAGAGGTGGTCACATATGTCGAGGTTAGTTTACAGACAGAAGACAGTTGACAAGGAGGGGTCGCGATATACATACCCCATCACCATCCTGCGAGCCATCTACACCGAGTAATGCATATCTGACAAGGGCAGGTGCATCTTCCACTCCAACAACTATAACATCTATAGGGTATTAGAAACCCATTACTCCTACATCTCTAGCTATAGCATTATCTCCACCTTCAGCTTCAGTTCCATCTCTAGCTTCTGCACCATTAGGCCAACCATCCATCACATCGACCCCAGGTTCAGCATCCCATCCACTTACACCACAACGTGAGGTGAACACGATCACATCATATGCGGATTATGGACTGAGTTGGCAGATTCACATCACTCTTCACAACAATCGATATGTTTTAATTCTTAATCATTGTCGAGTTTTGCCTTAAATTCAAAGATATAATAATAATAATAATAATAATTTTTCCATGACACAAAGTCATTCCTTCTAAGAGTTGTTCCCACAAGATACTCAAGATATTCAAGGAGCGGGTGGATTATGAGGGTGCCTAGTGGAAGAAAGTCTTTAAAGAGACTAAAAATTTTTATTGGGATGAGTTTTAAGTTACACAATTAAATATTTGATTTATTTTTGTAAATTTATGCAATGTATGAAAACTAATTCATCTATTTTGCATATATTACTAATTTTGTATTATGTGTACTAATGCTACTATTGTTGAAATATTTTGTTTGGGACAAGGTAATTTCTGCTATGGTGAAGGTAGCATGGAACTGAAAAGCTTTTGAACACTACAATGACATGTTACATAACATGCAAACATCGAATGAGAGAGCAATTTTTGTCGCACAGTTGACGTTGGAGCATTGACATTAATTTTGTCAGTCACCAAATTTTAGGCATTTGGCGGACACATTCCAAGAATCGATGCAACTCTACTTCAAGAGGCTCGCCATCACACCATACTAGAGGATCCATCTTACATTTTGAGTATACAAGAAACTCTGTAAGTATTTTGAAAGTTATCATCTTTATTATATGATTTGACTCGAAAAACATAATCGAGATATGTTATTGCATTATCGTTAAAATGATATAATGATTTAAATAGTATTTGTTTGCATTTATATCATCTTCAACGTGTGAATATATTTAAACTTGCATATGCCAAATATTTTTTTTTATTTGTGAATAAGAGGATATATTCATTTTATAAGATAGATGTTGCCGAATTTTTTTTTTATAATTTTGTGAAATTTGATTTATTTTTTATCACTTCAATTTTAACCTCTATATTTTTATATTGCATATGTAGGCTAAAAAAGATAGCAAAGAAACACCGATGCACAATATCTTCCTTAGGTTCCCTACCATAAAAATGGATAAAGAAACTTTTGTTGAAGACATGAGTTGATCTTTTGATGTTAGTATTTGAACACCTTTGTATTTTACTTTATTAATTTACATATGTTTAATATTTATTTAAGGATTTCATAATTTATTTAATATTTATTGGAACAATTTCAAAATAAGAAAGTGCAATGGACGCAGAGCGGGGAAAGTGTTGATGAGTGCTAAATATATTTTGAGTTGGCCAATTGCAATCAGAAGAAATAGGTGCACATACTGGGTTCAACATCACATGAGTACTATACTTCAGCTACTCTGCTTCATCATCATATAATGGTCGATGGTCTTCCATGTTGGAGGAGTAGCTTCAACAACATCAGCAGTTGATCACTTAACATTAGATAACACTTATGCAGGAGTAGTTTCATATGCTTATTCAGAACAGTCAGACCCATTCTTTCGTCAATCTACCCTACAACCCAAACAACAGGGTATACACAGTCATTGGCATCTATTCCAACTGTTGTTAATAGTAGGCCACCAAATATGCCTTTGAAAATAGTTCCATCAATGGATACTAATGACTTGCATGATTTGAAATTCTCTCTTAGAGCTGCCAATTATAATTCTCCTTCCTATAATTGTGATAAAAATTGGCATGCTTAATTTGAATTGGATTCTCTCAGGTAGTGCTAGGCATGCCTAAATATAGAAATCACAACCTTTCTACCTACATTTTGCTTTGCATTTTTGCTTGGTATTGGGACCAAATATAACTTGATGCCTTGTCCTTATACTTGAACTCTTCATAGCTTCCTTAAACTGTCTAAATGTAGTAAACAACATGCCCACTTTGAATTTAGGATTGGGCATATCAGTCTTTTCATTGAATGTCTCCCACCTTTGCTTCCTTGAATCCCTATTACTATCATCAGTTGAGGAGCATGTTCTTAACTCATCTGAAGGTGGATAAACTGACTCCTCTTCTAATTCTAAACCAATCTCACTACCCATGTCACATTCAAAATTTTGATTGCTTTTTATGTCCTTATCAACAAACTATTCAAATATCTCATCATCATCCTCAATCATATCATCTTGTAAATAGTAGTCTGAATCCACAAAATCACTTTCTTCTACGCCATTCATTCTCTCATCATCAATCTCTTCACTATCACTATGTCTTTCATTCAACATTTCTAATTCAGGTGGCATTTCAATATCTTCACTCCCTATGCCAATCCTGCCTATTTGCTCTTCATGTAACTCTTCATTCCTCTTCTTAGCATATACATGCATCACCTTAGACGCATCAACAACCAAAGCCATTTCAAGGGCATCAATGTCCCTTTCCAAATTTCCGCACCAATCACTGATGCCTTTCTTTAGATGTTTCCATACAAATATCAGCTCTTTATTTCTGAATCCAAATTCCCTTCCCATGTCATCAGTTTCCATTTTAGACATCCTGTTTGCTGTGCAAAAGTTTATCCAACCAATATCTATAGCCTTCAAATTTTGGTCTAATGTATGCCATTGAATTGAAAAGTAATTTGGATCAGCTGTAGAAAGAAATCAATAGCATAAGCATTCGTAATCATTTTGAACTCCATGTATGCTCTTAAGTATTGAACTCCACGAATAGAAGGCTACATTGAGCGTAAACGCAACTCATTTATCATATGCAATGAGTTGCAACATGCTTATTTATCATAACAGTTTCATTTGCTTCATTAAAGCTCATTTATCAGTTGAAACCAACAAAAGCTTCTTTTTGCAGCTGTATTTTTTAGCAATGCAACTTATTTTGCAGATGGTTTTTGTGACATTCCAACTCATTTTACAACTCATTTGACCAATACGTACTCTGCTAACACTTACTCCAAACTGACTTTCTAACTTAAATGAGATGTGAATTACTCTTCTAACACTTGCTCCAAACCAACTTAGAAGCATAAATGAGTTGTGAATTATTCTACAAACAAATAATTCCAACTAACTTAGCTCTTAAATTACTCTAACAAACTCATATCAAGAGGCTCCAAACTCGTAAAATGTATTCATTATATGTTCAAATTGTTTCAATATTAACATCATGCCCTAAATGTGTTCATTATATGTTTAAAATTATAATCAGACTCTAAACTCTAAGTTGTGTTCATTATATGTTCAAAACATGGTTCAAAATTAATAGCATTCTCTATTTCTTGCATGCATTTCAAACCCAACACAAATTATGAAGATGGGCATCTTTGATGAGGCATTTTCACTCCCATTTCACCATCGCCACTAAAATTATAAAAATTAATAATAACCAATTTGAAACTTATTGTATATAGGTCGTCCTTCAACGTTTCTCACTTGCCAGTCCATTGAAATTGTTCATAGTCAATCAAAAGGCCTTATAAAATCAAACACAACTACTGAAGAAGAAAAGACGTTCAAGATCTTTGCTATAATAAAGATGAAAGTGCGTATCAAAAGAAAGAGAGTTAGTGAACACACTGAAGAAGAAAATGGGGTTTGAAGAATAGAGTTAGGGCACGATCTTTTGCTACTGAAGATGAAAATGGGATCCTTTGGGTGTTGGGCATAAATTTGGGAACTAAATTTCCTAAATGAAGTGGGGCAGACTTGTCATTTCCTTATTATGATTAGATTGATGAGTAGACAAGCATTGGGTAAGGTGGAGATCTTTTACTGTGTTGGCAGCTGAGGTGTCCCAATCTTGCCATAAAATGGTCTAAAAACCATGGCCTGAATTACTTATAAGGTGTTCCGGTATCATTTAATACATTAAAGACAAATTATACTAAATGGAAACAATGCATATAGTTATGGTACCATTTAGGCTTTTTACCCATTAAAATATGGTGCATAGTAGGAAACAGTATTTGCTATGCTCGTGGAGATCACGAAAAGGGCAATGGCACATTGCAACAAGAAAAATGTTCTTATTGCCGGTGGTGTGGAATGCAATGAGCGGTTGCAAGAAATGATGAAAACAATAGGCTCAGAAAGTGGTGGAACATTGTATGCTACTGATGACAGGCATTGTATCGATAATGGAGCAATGATTGCATATACTGGTTTTCTCGCTTTTGCTCTTGGTATAACACCCTTAGAGGAATCAACTTTCACTTAGAGGTTCTGAACTAATGAAGTGCAAGCGATCTGGAGAGAGAAAGAGTTGGCTAGCATGAATGGTAGTAGAAAATAGGAAATTTGTTTTAAACAGAATATGAAAGAATTGCCAACTTCTTGAAAGGTGTCATTAATTTAGAAGTACTAATAAAAAAATAAATATGGGAAAATAAAATACATGTTTGGATGGTACGTCAAGCTTGAAAGAGGGTCGAACTCTTTTGAGGAGGAGAGCTTATACAGCAATTGAGCAACATATATGGCAAACTATTTGCAGGAATTATCCAGTTAAGAAGCTTTGGTCCTCAAATAGGAATGAATACTAGTTGCTGCTGTAAACTGTCTTTTTAGATGTAACCAATCCATCAAAACTCAGACAGATAAAATCCTAATATTATGCAACAAAAATCATTTACTGTTGAAAAGACTTTTAGCATACCGATACTATGATTATAGTCCTTTATCATTTGCCAGTTAGCCTCTGAAGCTCATTTACGGAAACATGCTTATCTGACGATTTTTTTTTTTTTTTTTTTTGCGAGGTTGGAAAGGTAACCATAATATCGCAATACATATATCTAATACAATGCCAAAAATATAGAAAATCCCACAAAACAAATTAGCTATTTAGACTGCTTGGAAAATAGTCGCTCAGGGCTAAGCCCCAGGGGAGGCTAATATTGCTGAGGAACACAAGTTTTCATTTGATGAGAGAACTCTGTAAAATGCACGATGCTGCTCGTAGTGTTGGTGAAGACCATTAATTTCTTCTAATGATCTTTAGAAGTTATTTACTCACATTTACTTATCTGTGCTTAATCTCTTAGTAAGTGAAGATCATTCCTCATTCATTCACCAATTATTCTGTCCTTTCTTCTGCAGTAGAATTAATGCTAGAGTCTAATAGAATTCATTGGGGGGGGGGGGGGCCGGATGAGAGAGTTGTCGGTCCTTGATTTGATGTTAGTGTTCATTGCCATTATGAAGGATTTCAAGCAATTAAAGCCAATTGGTGGCTCAAAAAAAAAAAAACCCACTATACGCTTTTAGAACTAGATACGCTTCACTTGAGAAGCCGGCAAATTCACTTGCAGAAAATTAGTCAGCCCCCTCTTTAGCATGTAGATCCTGTGTTTTCATGTCTCCTTGATCAATTTGTACATGACACCCTATGAAAATGCTATTAAATAAGTTCCAATGATAATTTATTGACAAATCTTCCATGCTTTTGCATTCACAGGTTTGAATATTTGATGCAAGGCATATTTGCAACTTCTGTCAAAGGAGAATTTGTTAATTCAACACCGATTGTTTGTTGAGAATTTAGAATATAACTAACAAAGACTTGTCTTATTTTGGTAAAATTCTCGCACGGAGAGACTATATATGCACTGAGGGAAATAAGATCAATATTTTAAAAATAGAATCAGATTAGCTAATTGAATTGGTAAAATTAAAAATTGAATCATTAACGGGTTTTGGTTGGTTTCGAACTAAATTTTAAATTATTTTTTATTTTAAATATTATAAATATATTTACTTTTTAATTTTCCTATTTTTTAGAGCTATTTTAATGATATTTTTTTAGTTTTTTAATTTGAAATTAATTTAACCAAGTTAACTGAATCGATCAAATTGAAAGATCTGAAAGAAATTAGTCAATTAATCAATTTGGTTTTAAAAATGTTGAATAAGATTAACTAAGCAGTGTTTATTCTTAATAACGATTGAAATATGATTAACAAATGGGAGTTTCTCATTGGTGGACAGTCCATGCTCCATCAAGTGATGCAAGGATAATTCAGCAAATAACATACAAGAATGGCGGAATTATTGTTAGTTAGTTAATTTTAATGGTTATAAAAATGGCTCGAATTGTAACTGTTGGTAGTGTTAGCCTGTATGCGATTTCGCCAACTAAATATATTTTTTTATACAAAGAGAACACAGGAATAATACTGGGCTTTAAATTAATGTATGGAAGTTGGACTTTTTTTTCCAATTTCATTAAAATACTATGTTTTGGTTGGCAATAATAATAAGAAATTGAATATTTAAAAGAGAAATAGAAAAACAAAAAATGCTTGTAAGCCAAAACACAAAATACGTTTTCTTCATCTCTTAGTATTTATATTCTTAAACATCACACTTGAATCCCCATAAACACAATCCCTATGACTTAGCTTATGCATTCGAGAAGTTAATAGGATGAGCAAAATAATAAAATAGCACGACAATCATAACTGTAATTACTGATAGATTAAAGAACCAGACAGTTTGATGCCTTTCTATGTTGCATATCATTTCTTATTCTCTCCTAATATTTGTTTTTCGAAATAACTGACAAATTTAAATCTCTCATAATATGTTCTTCTAACCTTTTAGATATTTGAAAAAGCAAAGAACCACCTGTACTGCAGCCTCTAGCTCATCATCCTCCATATTCTCAAGGCATTTGCTACGTTTCAACTCTGTTATTAAATTGGTTGATCCCAAGAAGTAAAGCTCAAAAGCTGCTAGTAGAACAGGTCACCTATGAACTTTTTGTGTTATGATGCCCATTAAACACGTGATGAAACAAGACTGAAGAGCATCTGAACAATCATTTTCATGATCATAACTGAAAAGAACATCATTCTTGAGTTTGTTTGCAATCTTTGTTGGTACGTTTTGTAACACCAACATAAAGAAGCTCTTGATATCCCGATAAAGCTCTTTCAACCGACCAATAACAGCAGCCACAGTTTTCCATTGTCGTTCTCACTCCTTCACTAGTTGAGGTGAAAATATTGCTTAAAAACTGCCTAAACTTCTTGATCTTGTCAACAACCATATTTTTCAATCCAATTAGAGCTTCCCTTAATCTTTCAGTGAAATTATCAAAGAAGCGTCTAACACGGTTTATGCATTTTCAGTCTTGGAAGAAAGGGAACTGAAAAAAGATTCAATCTTTGATTTTAGCAATCCAAATTCTTGTTGAATATTATCCACAACTAAACTCAAAGAGGTTTGAGTAATGCTAGGGGGATCAGATCAATGGAGATATATAGGTAATTTGTGCATAAAATTTGATGTGCAGGGACAATATTACCCCTTAACAGATTTCGAAAATTTTTAGTTGAAATTTGAATTTTTAATTCTCCATACATATTAGTTATTGCATTAAAGTTTCTATACTTTCAACCACTAACATTAATTACTATTTCACTAATATATCAACTTGTTTTATCTTCTTAAAAAATATTCATATCTCTTTCTCACTTTTCTCTCTCTCTTTCTCCATCTTTTTTCTTCTTCATGCACTACCCATAAACATACTCATTTCTTAAGTGATATATCTTATTCTCATTGAAACTAATGGCCAACAATGAGAAGAAAACAAAAGGAAAAAAGTTCTTGTGGAGTTTGAAGGCATTGAAGATGGAATTCATAGTTCATAGCATGAGTGTGCACATAATATTATTGGTGTGAGCAAGAGTATCTACAAGTCATATAATTCAAAGGATGCAACTAAGAAAGCTTACAAACATCATTTGTCTTTGAAGAGAAATGGAGGACCTTTAAAAATCATTTCATCTATAGATGTAATTGAGCACCAATGTATAGAGAAATTTAATAAAATGAAGGTTGAATAAAGATTATTTACAAAGTTTCTTTCTTCTACTACCTTCCTTTTTTATCTTCTTATTTATGCAAGATTTATGCTAATGATCTTATTATTTTTGGTCTCACTTTATTGTATGTCATAGAATGTTCTGCAAAATCTTTGCCCTTTGATTTGTCAGAAGAAAATAAGTGAAGAAAAAGTTTCAAGGCTAAAAGAAATGGGGTTGAAAATCAAGAATAGATATAGTTGCAATTGCAAGTGGAGTAGGTTGTTGAATCAGATGCATAAAGGCAATCATTATATAGATCTTGCTTGGTAAAATGCAATTCAAGAAGCAAATAACAATGGCAAGTTTTGTTTAAATATAACTAACCTCTCAAAATACCATGTGATGAACATACTTTCATATTCATTTTGATATCCTCTCTCATAAAGCAAGTTTAAGCCTAACTTAATCTTGTTGTGTCTACTTTCAAGTAGTAGCAAACTGGCATCACATGATAACATACATTTGAATCATTAATTTATGCATGAAATAGAGTTAGTATTACACCAAACCAAACAAAGCTATACTTGTGCATTAAAGGGAAAAATGGAAGATTGTTGTACTCGCATCTCTATAGAATAAATTTAGAGTTCCAATATGCACATGTTTATTGAGCCTTATGATAATTAATTGAGATGTTCACAATTAATTGAGCTAGTAAAGGAGTTGTCCACCAAATCTTCCTTGAGTTGTCCATGATTAATTGAGCAATCTATGGAGTTATTGAGTAATTATTCCTTAAGTTGTTCATAATTTATTAAGCTTCACGATTCATGGATTGGTCTATTCCTCGAGTTGTTCACAAATAATGGAGTTGTCCACTAGAGTTTCTTTGTATAAGTTATTCATAATATGATTCGTTATGATCTGTTTATTTATTAAATTTAAAAGCAAAATGGCACCGTTGTAATGGACTTAGATTAGCTCTGTTATAATCAGTATCCATGATTAAGTCCATAGTCCATTTGATATATCTTAACACCCGTTTAGCAGCTCCAAGGTGAGTTTGATATGATGAATGCATAAAGATATCAAAATTGTAGATAACATGTTACTCAAAATTTATTACCGATCACCATAAGTGTTGGCACAGATTTTGTCTTTTCTATATGAAATATGTTTAAGACCTCCTAAGCATAATTCTTTTGGAAAATTAAAATTCCAAACTCATGTTGCTTAACCTTCATTCCTAAGAAATATTTCATTTCATTAAGGTTTGACATCTCAAATTTCCTCTTCATAAATCCTCTCTTAAGACTACCAAATCATGAATCTACAACTATACAATGAGCTCCACTTCATATTTCACCTTTTCCACATATAGTGTGGCTTAATTTTCACTTTTACAAAATCCTTATTACAACAAATATTCATCAATTCTATTGTACCAGGCTCTTGGAGCCTGTTTGAAGCCATATAAGGCATTATTTAGTCTATAAACCATTTCCTCTTTACTTTAAACTCGAAATCCTTGCTCAACATAAATATCTTCTTTAAGCAAGCCATTCAAAAGAGCAATCAAAAGTCTTATTATGTAAACTACAAATGCTCAACTGTATTCAAAGATGCAATTAATTTGAAAT
This sequence comes from Omphalea diandra, assembly GCA_949677035.1. Taxonomy (NCBI): domain Eukaryota; kingdom Viridiplantae; phylum Streptophyta; class Magnoliopsida; order Malpighiales; family Euphorbiaceae; genus Omphalea; species Omphalea diandra. Next base: position 21,241 of record CATIWR010047241.1, on the reverse strand, counting down.
AATACTCTGAGGCAAAGGCAAGCTCATAAATAAGATTCATCCATAAAACAATATTCATTCATAAACAAGTTTGATAATATTAATCAAATTATTATCCATTCATTAATAAATAAGCTTAATCAAACTAATATTCATCATTGTTCTTTAAAATAACACAATTAAGGGAGAAAGTTTGATATGCATAATAAGAAATTTAAAAACTAATAACTTTGATTATCCATCTCATCAAAATCATCTCTTTTTTCCCTCCTAATTATAATGTAGAAAACAACATGGTTTGGGTCATTGTGTGTCACAATAAACTTCACCTCATCCATTTTTCTCAATGATGAACAACCACAAGCCTGTACTAGTTCCTTTGAATCCTAGCAGTTTTCATAACACCTCGATCATTTTCCCTTAGCACATAGTCACAAATCCAATACCTCTTTAGTTCAAGATCATAAAGATACACCCTTTTAGTAAAGTCTCTAATAAGTGGCCTTGAAATATGACAAGGACACTCTATTTTGTTATAGTTAAAAAGAAAAATGATTGAATAGAAAAGGAAAATGAGTGAATAGAAAGATAACATTGATAATTAAGTTCGAACTAAATTTAATTCAACTTACCACTTTACACTTGTAGTCGTAGTTGTTCGTGTGACATATAAATCGAGGATCTTCTAGCCTTGGTTGCCCTACCTCTATATTAACTAAGAAAAAGGGAAATATATAAATTTATATCCAAAAAAGTACTAAAAAAATTGATGATAGATGTTAGCACAACTTAACTGTTTGCTTGGTCTTCTAATTGCCTAGAACATCTCCATATTCATCATCATCATCATCACTAGAAACAATGATTACATCATCAGTAGGATGCGGTGGTGGAGCCATGTACTCAATCTCATCCCCATCACCATTAAATATAACAATATCCATCAGTTCATAAGATACAATGTTGAAAATCATCAAATTATGCTTCACACGATACCACTTCATCAATTGCATGACTCCATGATCTTGATAAATAACATCATCCTGATAAATACTATCACCCTTTGATTCATCCATTATGACTTTAACCTTCCAAAAGTGGTCCTCAAAACTGTGGACTCGAAGAATAACATACTCAGCTAATGACTGTACAATATTTCTAAAGATATTGCGAGGGACTAACTGTCATAATTGAAATTGCAAATCAAATTAAAAAACTACATAACATGGATAAAACAAATTTTGATAGAATTGATAAAAAAAAAAACTAATTTGTGCTATCCATTAATAAAAAAACTAATTTTTCTTTCATAAAAATGTAACCATTATAGTGTATCAATGAAAGAAAATGAAAAAAAAAAAGATCAATGAAAGAAAAATCAAAAGAAAACTGACCACTTTTCCCTCATGAGGAACTCATTAAGAGTGCATCACCATTTGTGCTCTCCATGGTTGACAAATATCAGAAGTAAGATTTGGTTTTCCTAGGTTATTGATGGAGAGAGGAGTGTCGATGGAGGAATGACTACTTTTAGGGAAAGTGAAATGTCTTCAAAGAGAAAGAGTTATTGAGTAAAAAGAGGAGTTATGCTTGCTGCTTAAGGAAGGAGAAACTTCGTTTGGGAAATGAGTTAGTATTTGCCAAGAGTTATGTTTGCCCTATTAACCTTCAAACTTTCTACTTTATGTGCATAAGACAATTAAATTTTTTTGACTTTCCAACTTCTTATTTAATATGCAAAAGATTATTGAAATTATTTTTAGAAATAAAATTTAATAATTTGTTTGTATCTTTTAAATAAAATATATTAGTAATATATTGTGTCAAATTAGTATATAACGAACTAAGATATTCGTTAAAAAAATTTATTTTCTTCAAATTAAAATCCTCTGATTCTATCAACTAAGCAATTCATTGGTGATATTACATTATTTGGAATCAAAATCCTTTGATTCTATTGACTAAGCTATTCGTCAAAAATAATAACTTTTCAAAATTAAAATTCTTTGACTTTAACAAACTAAGCTATTCATCGAGAAAAATATATTTTTTTTGAAAAATACTGATGAAACTATCATAAAATAGAAAGGAAAATAGTTAAACAATGTCTCCAAAGCTCTCTCAAACTTTGCAATCTCTAAGACCTAGATCAAAATTCACATTAAAAAAAACCATCCAAAAAACATTTTTTAAATAGTCTAAACTTTACATGAAATAAAAGTTTTCTTAATCACCATCATGCTTAATAGATAGAAAAAAAATGTTAAGTTTTCCAAAGCTGAACAATTGAAAGTGAATTGTCTTGTTGTTGTATACCAAACTCCATGACAACTATTGGACTAGGTTAGTTAAACCTAAGTCAACATTTTCTTTTAATCTTGACAATATAGATTGAAAGGTTCTAATGTTAATTTCAAGTGTTGATTTTGTAGATATTTTGATAAGATCACTTTGGTAGTCGAATGGAAGCCTTAGTCTAAAAGATTGATATTCAAGTGTTGATTTTGTAAATATTTAGATAGGATCACTTTGGTAGTTAAATGGAAGCCTTAGTCTAAAAGATTAACGTTTACAATCTAATTCGCGATCATGATTCAGAAGCTTATGACCACTATCCTTCAAAAGAGTTGAACCAATTTCATACAGACGAATTTGCGGTGCATGTCACACCCATAGTCACCACCATGACTTTTGCATTTGCTTGGAGGGGATCAAATCTTTAACAGATCATGCCAAGTGTCTTAAAGAACCATTGAAATATCAAATTTCATGATAGCAAAAGAAGTATAGCGACCGTGAATTTGATGAAACAACTTTTCTATTTGAGCAGATAATTGGGCGGTGAGTATCATGTCTAAAGAAGAAAATAGCAACCGTGACTTTCACTATTACTCAAGAAATGTAATGGTTATTTTTCTTGAAGAACCAATAGTACGCTGCCATGTTCACTAGCCATTAGATACAAATAGACTTATGTGAAACTCACAACTGCAAATGAAGGTCTATACACTAAATTTCATCTGACAAGCAATAAATGTAGGATCTACCTAGCTTATTTTGGAGATTTGAAAATAGTTTTGTTTGTAACATCTCCTTGATAGTTCTAGCCTATAAAGACACCACCAAATGGACTTGAATGCAAGTTGATAACCATTGATTGTACCAAAACTCTTCCAAAGTTAATTCTCACAACTTTATGTCCTTGTACATAGTTTGGTGTAAGCTTTAAACACTTTGGGTTTGGGTTTAAGATAGAGCCCTTATATAGAAAACTCTTATTTGGGTTTGAGAGAGAGCCTTAGAAAAAAATCTTGTATAGGTTTGAATGTTAGCCTTAACAAAACACTTGTGAGATTTAGTATGAGTCTAAACATTAGGTTAAGTGTGAGCCTTTGAAAAACACTTGTAAGGTTTAGTGTAAGGCTAAACTCTAAGTTAAGTACAAACTTGTAAAACACTAGTGATTTAATGAAATACTCAATTGGTAAATTGGAGAGTGGAGGTAAGGTTGGTTAATACCCGAACCACTATAAAACTTTTGTGTTCATTCTTCTTCTACTCTTTCTTTAATCATTTATTTATGTGAGCTTCCTTCAAAGTTTAAATTTTCCATCAATTCAACCCCCTTTTTTAGTGCATTAGGGCCAACAATTAGTATTAGAGTTAAGTCTTAATTCAAGTCTTAATTGTGTGAGAAAGGTCAATGACACAAGAAGGAATCCACTCTCACCTTAATCTACACTCTGATGGCAATGATTATGCTATTTAGAAATATAAAATGGAGATTTATCTTGATAGTGATCTCTTCAACTTATGGGATTATGTATAAAAAAAAGTGGAAGCCTCCAACAAAGATGGTCAAAGGAGTAGAGGTGACAATTGCAAGAGAAGAATGAAGTGAAGTATATAAGAAGTCAAATGGGAAACAACAGTGCAATGACTATTCTTCTAAGCTTCATGTCATGAGAAGAAATTGGAAGAGTCCAACATTGCAAAGAAATTGAAAGAGTCCAACATTGTAAACCATACATGCCATATGGAAAGCACTAGAAAACTATCATAAAGGCATAACTCTTATGAAATCAAGTAGGTTGGAGATGTATATAATAGAGTGGGAGCTCTTCATGATGGAAGACAATGAAAGCATCATCAATATAAGAAATAAACTCTTCTCTATTGTCACAAACATGAAGAAGTTTGAAAGAATTCTTACCAACTATGATAAAATCCTTAAATCTCTTCCATTGGACAAATTTGGTGTAAGAGTATATAGCATTCAAAAGTCCAATTAGAAGATTAGGAAGGTGCCAACCGATGTTCTCATTGATAAGCTTCTCACTCATGAGATGGCTCTCAAGAAGAATGAAGACATGAATAAGCTAAGAGGACAAAGAGATAAAAAGTAGAAGAAAACTCTCACTTTCAAAGCTCAAGTGACTCAAATGAAAGTGATAAAGAAGAAAAAGAGTTTGCAAGATATCAAGAAGGACCAAGGAGTTGATGAAAAGGAGAAGAGAAAGAAGAATCTAAAGAATGTCATCTTCGTATTACAACAAGGAAAAGAAGAAGAGTTTCAATGCTACTTGGGATGATAATTCAAGTGATGAAGAAGTTGCAAACTTATGTTTCAAGGCTCAAGAGGGCTCATTTAATGAGGTAAGTATATCTTCACACTCTTGTCATGAGTATGATGCGTTCGATGATATGAATGATGGGCTTTTTAAAGCTCTTACTTTAAAAAGTGATAAATATAAAATCACAAATGAAAACTTATAAGAAAAAATGTTCACAACTAGAAGATGAATTTAAATCCTTAAATGATCTTGTAAGTGAGTTAAAGACTTCTAACAAAGAACTCAAAAAGTCTTTAGAGAGTCTTTTTAAGTCTTCATCTTCTCTTAACTTTTTGAGAAAGGAAAATAATTCTTTAAAGGGTGAAGTTATTAAACTTAGAAACTCCATCTCTAAAACTTATAAGAGGAAGGAAGCTTTGAATACACTTATTGCATCTCAAAAACCTCTTTTAGTTAGACATAGCCTAGGCTTTAATATAACCTCTTCATCTACTTCTTCTCTCACCACGTTTATTAAAGCATTAACATCTCAAACTTTTAGTATTGAGGTCATTGGGAAGAAAAGTGCTCCTAGCACTAAGCTACATATGCCTACGAGTAAAGGAAAGGCTCCTTATGGCTCAAAAGCTAAGCCTAAAAGAGCCAATCATGCATACATGTACATAAAGAGGCATGCTTAAACACACACACATAAAAACATCTCCTCTACTCATCACTCATGCACATACTAAAGTTATGGATAAGGGAAAAACTCATAAGTCTAAACTCCAATGTCATTATTATATGAGATATTAGAAAATCAATGTCTTATGCTGCATTAAAAAGGCACACCTTAAATTGAAGGACCCTTCTAAGACTATCCTACAATGACCTAAGTATGCTTGGGTACCAAAGCAAAGTGTTTGATATTGTAGGATGGAGACTCGTTTACCAAATTCTCATAAAGGAAGATTTAAAGGTGAATGGTGATTGCTAATGAAGAAGGGATAAAATTTCAAATGGTTATTTGGTATTAAGCCATTGATACTAAACTTGTAATGTATCCCTTATCCCTTATGTTTTTAACTTAATATATTTATGCTTTTATCTAGGGGGAGTTGTTATGCATTTTATTGCTTGATATATCTATATGTTGACATATTTGATTTAATGTGATTGATTGTATAATGAGTTGAATCAATTCACTTTGCATTTAAGGTTTTCTTTATTTCAAATGTATAAATCAATCGTCAAAATATTATATACTTTATGTTAGAGCCATATATTAAAATTTTCTCAAATTCTTGACCCTAGTTTGTGTGACCAAAAATCTTTAAATGTTTGAATTGTTTTGCATTTATGTTTATTTATGAAATTTTCATATAGTTTATGTTTTATCTATTTATCTTCTTATGTGGCAAATTGTGATCAATTATGTAAATTGCTTATGTTTACTATTATTATTTAAGTTTGTGAAATTGACAAGTTTGTGAACATTCCCTTTCATATTCCCCATTCTCTCTTTTATTCCCTCCTATTTCCTCTCTTTTTGATCTTGATAAAGGGGGAGAGATAATTAATTGAATATACAAAGAGGGAACATATAAAAAGGGAGATAAATTTGAACTATATTTGCAATAAGCTAAGACAATGATCATATGAGAATATTTAAGGGATGTATGGATTGAGGGGGAGCAATTTCATACTTATGATTTGAATCACTTCACAATCATTCACTTTGGACCATGTATAATTGATTTTTTATCCTTTATCTATTCAATCTAGATTGTCAAAATCAAAAAGGAGAAGATTGTTGGACTAGGTTAGTTAACCTAAGTCAAAACTCTTTTTTGATCTTGACAATATAGATTGAAAGGTTCTAATTTCAATTTCAAGTGTTGATCTTACAAATATTTAGCTAGGATCACTTTGGAAGTTGAATGGAAGCCTTAGTCTCAAAGAATGACATTTGTAATCTAATTAGCAGTCATTATTCAGAAGTTCACGATTGTTATCCTTCAAAAAAGTTGAATAAATCTCATATAGATGAATTCGCGGTGCATGTTGCATCCATAGTCTCGATCGTGACTTTTGCCTTCGCTTAGAGGGAACTAAATCTTCAACTAGATCATGCCAAGTGTCCTAAAGAATATTGAAAGATCAAATTTACAGTAGCAAAAGAAGTGTAGTGACAACCAATTTAATGAAACAACTTATTCATTAAAGCAGATGATTTTACAGTGAGCATCGCGTCCAAAGAAGAAAATATTGACCGCAACTTTCACTATTACTCAAGAAATGCAATGACTATTTTTCTTAAAGAACCAATGGTACGATGCCATGTGTACTAGCCGTTAATTCTCATAACTTTTTTTCTTTATACATAGTTTGATGTGAGCTTTAAACACATTGGTTTTGGTTTTGAGTTTAAGAATGAGCCCTTGTATAGAAAACTTTTGTTTCAGTTTGAGAGTGAGCCTTAAAAAACTCTTATATAGGTTTAAGTATTAACATTGAGATAACATTGTAAGGTTTGGTGTGAGCCTAAACACTAGGTTAAGTGTGAGCCTTGGGAAAACGCTTATAAGATTTGGTGTGAGCCTAACAATAATTTGAGTGTGAGCTTGTAAAACAATAGTGATTTGTTGAAATACCTAATTAGTAAATTAGAGAATGAATGTAGGGTTGGTTAATACCTAAACCACTATAAAACTCTTGTGTTCATTCTTCTTCTACTCTTTCTCTAATCTTTTATTTATGTGATGTTCCTCCACAGTTTAAATTTGTCACTAATTCAACCCCCTTTTTAGTGTACTAGGGCCAACAACAACATGCTCCATCTTTTTTGCAATCTACACATAATACTTTTCTTTAACTTCATACCACGAGAAATAATCTCATGATATTCATAATGAACTTCATAAGGAGAAGAATTTGGAATTGCTTTTATTCTTATTTTCTTATTTCCTTCTCTAAAAAAAAAAATTGCAAAACATGGAGGCACAACTTTCAACCACGTTTTATAAAGCAATAATTCAACAATTAAAAAAAATTGAAAGTTCTAGATTAAAAACATTAAAATATTAAACAAATTGGAAAAAGATTACATACTAAATGATTTTTAAACTCTTTGGTAACTAAAAAACAGGAATGGTCCAGTGCTTGTGCAAGCTGTTGATCCCATAATTAATATAAAATTTAAATTCCATTTTCATTTAGGATTCAAAGATTAAAGGAAGTTAAAGGGATATAAATGAAGATTAATTTGTAACCCTTCTGAACATTATAGAAAGAAAAAAGTTCTTTAAGCCCAATCATGTGGGAATTTCCAAGTCCCATTTGAACCTTGACCATTTATGATTCTATAGTCAGCATGATGATTTGGATATTTTCTTTTTTTTTTTTTTCCCTTTCATTCATTATAAGGTACATACATTTTGATGGGATTAACTGGCATGAAAATTTGAAAAATGAAACATTTAGTTTGGCTTATTGAATTGTAACAATAAAAGAAAAAAATCATAACAAAACTAGAAAAATTAGAAAAACTTATAATGGTGTTATAAATCAAACAATTGCCTGTGATATCAACAGAAAATCTATCATCCATTTATGAAAATTATTGGAATATTAAAAGAAGCTAAAGGATGGATGAAGATATGAAAATGCTATAGGAAGGATGGTTGAAGATGTTAAATGATTATGATTTCCTTACAAGAACGTCATAGCAGAATATGGGAAAATGAGATGTTGATTGATATGGGGCATAGTTGAAAGATGATTGCTTTGGGAATATAATGGTTTGCTTAATGTTGATAGCTGTGTTTGAAGATGAAAAAATGATTAATGTTGGTGGCTATGAAGATGAAAGTTGACTATTAGTGGTAGTGAAATTACTTTACATATAGTTACCTTTGGGAACACTTTATGCATTTAGGAAGTTGTCTTCAAGTATAGTGAGCAATGTTCATTGATTAATAAATAACTTCAAAATAAACTACTATAATCCATTGTTCTTTAAAAAAACATTATTCAAACTTAAGAAATTTAAAAACCATTCATCCTTGTTCTTTAAAAATAACAGAACTAAAGGATAAATTTGACAATTATCTGATTTCGGATTGATACAAAATTCAAACCATTAAAATAACATATTAAGACATTTGAAAGCTATTGGACTAGGATGGTTAATCCTAAGTCTTGGACCTTTTTTAATCTTGACAAAGGAGATTGATCATATTTAATATTTCAATTGAGTGTTGTTTTGCAGAAATTAAGTTAGATTTCAATTGAAAGTTGAAAGGATTACATAATCTTTAAGATGGCAAAGTTCATCTAAATACGCGGTCAGTGGTCTGTAATTCGCGACCGTGACCTAGTTCAAAAAAAGGATGAAACTCGCCTAAAAGGATTTGCGGAAATCTTCACTGTCGCGACTTATCCAAAGATGGGAGTGCTAAAGTCATAAACGAATTCGCGGTGCGTATCACACCTCAATCGCAACCGCGACTTTCAAAGTGATCAAAGAGGGAAGCCAGTCCACAATCATAGCATGCCAAGTGTCCTAAGTATCTGTTGGAGAACAAAATTTGCGAGGGCAACATTTTGGGTAGCGACCGTGATTCAAGAAGAAGAAGAATGTCTTTCAAACAGACGAATTCGCGTCTTCAGTTGTGCCCTTCACAAAAAAGAATCGTGGCCGCGACTTTTGTAAACAGTTAGACTAAAACAACTATATTTTCCTGATAGACCAATAAGGAGCTACCACGTGGACTAGCCGTTAGACACAAATGAGTTTTTTTGCCGCAATTTTTGGCTACTGTATGGAAATTTAGATTTCGTGGCTGCGATTTACCAGTAGCGACTGCAACTCCTGCTTGACATGCAATTAATGCAGAATCTGCCTAGCATGTCTTAAAGATCTATTGATTTTTAAAGACTAACGTCTCTTTGGTAGGTATGAGGTATAAATACTTTACCAAATAGTGATAAAAGAAATAGATAGAGAATTCATTACTTGTGTTAAGCTCTCAATCTTTTACTACTCATTTTCTTCTCTTCTTTATAAGATTGTAAGTGTTAGGTGTTAACATTAAACACCAAGTGCAAATGTTGTAGTGTGAGCCTATGAAAACACTCAAGAGAGGTTGTTGTGTGAGCCTTAAAAACACATAGTGTAAAGGTTATTGTGTGAGCCTTGAAAACATAAAGTGTAAAGGTTGTTGTGTGAGCATTGAAATCATAAAGTGTAAAAGTGAGGTGTGAGCTTAGAAATACCATTCTGAGTTAGTGGAACACCTAATTACAGAGAATTGAGGAGTAGACGTAGGGTCGATTATACTCGAACCACTATAAATCGTGTGTCTCATTTTCTACTTTTCTCTATCCTTTACTCTTAATTTTTTTTTATACTAATTCAACCCCCCTATCTTGGTGCTTAAAGCCAACAAGTGGTATCAGAGCCAAGTCTCACATTTTGGCCTTAATTAGGTGAGCAAAGTTCATAGCACAAGAGTGAATCCACTCACACTTCAAACCCCATTTTGATGGATACAACTATACTCATTGAACATATAAGATGGAAATTTACCTTGATACAGATGTGATGGACCTTTGGGATGTGGTTGTCAAAGAATGGAAGCCACCTACTAAAGTAGTGGATGGAATTGAAGAACTCATTCCTAGGGAAGAATGGGTTGAAGATCATAGGAGATCAAATGGCAAAAATAAGAGGGCAATGACCATTCTTCTAAGCTTTCTCTTTAGACAAGAGATTGGAAGAGTGCAATATTGCCAAACAACACATGCCATTTGGAAGACTCTTGAGAACTACCATGAAGGCACAACACTAGTTAAATCAAGTCGTTTGGAGATGTACGTGACAGAATAAGAGCTATTCATGATGAAGGACCATGAAAGCATCACCGAAATCATGAATAGACTTCTATCCATCGTCACCAATATGAAGAAATTTGGAAGGACTTTCACCAACTTTGAGGTAAACACAAAAATTCTTGAAACTCTACCTTTACATAAGTTTAGTGCTAGATGTGCAACATCCAAAAGTCCAATCCAGAGATTAAAAAGGTTCCAACAGATTTGTTGATAGGCAAACTCTTAACTCATAAGTTAGCCTTACAAAAAGATGAGCAAATGAAGAAGTTAAGAGGCCAAGGACATAGATCAGAAAAAGAAAGAAGAACCTTGGCACTCAAATCTTCAACAAAGGAGAATGAGGTAGAAATTACCTAAAGTGATGAAGAAAGTGAGAAAGACAAAGAGGAGCTAGCAATGCTCTCAAAACGGACAAAGGAGTTGATTAGAAGAAAAAAAGAAAGAAAAAGCTTTAAGAAGATAGCTTATAGTCCAAGAGAGAGATCTAATGATGTCACTTACTATGAAAATGGCAAGCAAGGCCACATCAAGTACGATTGTCCCAAATTAAAGAAAAAGAAAAGATAGGAAAAGAAGAAGAAGAAGAGCTTTTCAGCCATTTAGGATGACAACTCAAGTGAAGATGAGGAAGAAGGAGAAGTTGCCAACATTTGTTTCATGGCACAAGATTCTACAAATAAGGATAGTACTTCTTCCCACTCTCATTCTGATTTTGAATTTGATGAGATAGATAAAGAGCTCTTAGACGCTCTAACTATGAGATGTGACAAATACAAGTCATAAACGAAGTCTTATAAAAGAAAATGTTAAGAATTAGAGGATGATTATAAATCCCTCATTGACATTATAAGTGAATTGAGAGCATCAAATGATGAGCTCAAAAAACCTGTGGAAAATCTTTCTACATCATCTTCTTCATTAGCTTCATTAAAAAAGGAGAATGACTTTCTAAAGGGAGTAGTCATTGAGCTTAGAAGCTCAATCTCTAAGTTCCATAGGGGAAAGGAAGCCTTGGACACATTGATTGTGTCACAAAGACCACCACTAATTAGACATGGTCTACGCTTCAATGGAGCCTTCTCATCATCTCAAACCACATTTGTTAGATCTTCAAAACCTCAAACCTCAAGAGTTGAGGTAATTGGGAAGACAAGTGCTCTGAGCACTAAGCCTCCTAAGCCTAAGGGTAAAGGGAAGGCTCCCCCAAGCTCAAGAGCCAAAATTTAAAGAGCTAACCATACCTACATGTACAATAAACAACATGCTCACTCTTATAAGAAATTCTCTATTACCACTCATCACACATGCACATGCATGCATTCACATAGCTAAGGTATGAGAAGGCCTCCTACTCATACTAAACAGGTGCATAGGAGAAAGACTCAAAAGTCTTAACTCCAATGCCATTATTGCATGAAAATATGGGCAAGTTAACATTCATTGTTTTATTAGGAAGGCTCACCTCAAATTAAAGGACCTTCATCTTCTAACCCCCTAGGACTTAAGTATGCTTAGGTACTTAAGAAAAGGTAACTCACTTTTGTTGTTTAGGAGAGTGTGGCAGCCACCAAATCAAGCAATTAGCATGTGGATAGTGAATGTTCCAAGCATATGACTGGAAATAAAAAGTTATTAATGGCATTGAAGGAAATAAAAAAAGGTGGAGATGTCACATTTAGTAACAATGCCAAGGGTAAGGTAATTGGCATTAGAACCATAGTAAGAATGGTTGTTCATTAATTGATAATGCTTTATTAGTTAGTGGCTTACAACATTATTTGTTGAGTGTAAGTCAATTATATGACAAAGGTAATAAAGTCACCTTTGATCCTAGGGAATGTTGAGTCACCACTTTAGTGGATGATGAGATTATTTTCAAGGGTGAAAGGTGTTGGCCCTAAGCACCAAGAAAGGAGGAAGGGGTGGGGGGGGGTTGAATTGGTGCTTCAAAAAAATTTAAGCAAAAAGATAAGGAAGAGAATAAATAAAAAGTAGACACAAGATTTATAGTGGTTCGGGTATAATTGACCCTACGTCCACTCCTCAATTCTTAGCAATTGGGTGTTCCATTATCTACTAATGGTGTTTTCAAGCTCACACCAAACTTTTACGCTTGTGTTTTGAAGGCTCATACAACAACCTTTACACTTGTGTTTTAAAAGCTCACAACAACCTTTATACTTGTGTTTTAACAGGCTTACACAATAACTTCTCTTAGTGTTTTTACAGGCTCACACTACAATCTTTACAAAATGGTGTTTATGCTCACACCAAATAATGTCTAAAAGAATAGAAAAGATTGTGTAGCAAAATTGTAAGAGTTTGGTTACAAAGTTATTAATTCTATTGCATTTACATATGTTTGGTGAGGTATTTATAGCCTCTCCCACCAAAGAGACATTGCAATAAAACTAGACAAATTTTCACATTAAACGTTTGACAGTCTTAATTTGCGGTCGTTACTACTTGTTCGCAGTCGTGAAATCCAAATTTCATACGAAAAACCTCGTTTGTGTCTAACGGCTAGTCCATGTGCCAACTTCTAATTGGTTCATCAGGATACTATAGTCGTTGCCTTTCACTTGCTCACAAAAGTAGCAGTCGCGATTTTTCTTGTGCAGGCCGCAACTTAGGATATGAATTTCTCTGTCAAAATGATTAACTTCTTTATGATTTGCGGTCGCTACCCACAAGTTGCCATCACGATTTTTGACTTTCAACGGTCACCTGAGACACTTGTCATGCTCTGATTGTGGACTTGGTTCCCTCTTGAGGCTCTTTAAAATTCACGGTCGCGATTCTGATGCGACACATACTGCGAAATAGCCTATCACTTTTGGACTCTTTCTTTTAGATGAGTTGCAGCTTAGAATGACTCTGCAATTTCACCTGTCTAATTTCTAGCAAGACTTCACAAGGATCGCGGTCACGAATATGAGATTACGGTTGCGATTTAGAAGTCAACTTAGAGTTTAAGAGTTCCATCCAACTCCACTTGAAAAACCTACTAAGTTCTGCAAAATAATACTTAAATAGGTCATTAATAATGATCAATCTACTTTGTCAAGATCAAAAGAGTTCCTAGACTTAGGATTAACCCTCCTAGTCCAAAAATCTTCCCCTTCCACTTGAAAAACCTGTTAAGTTCTGCAAAATAATACTTAAATAGGTCATTAATAATGATCAATCTACTTTGTCAAGATCAAAAGAGTTCCTAGACTTAGGATTAACCCTCATAGTCCAAAAATCTTTCCCTTTTTGATTTTGACAACTTAGATTGATCCAAAGTTGAAAGATAGATGCAAAAAAGTGATGTTAAGTAAACTTATAGAATTAATGAACACTTAAGATGAAATTTTAAGTGTGACATTCAATTAATTTAAGAGAAATGCCTTAAAAATCCTAAGTGTGATAAAATGAAGTTGCCTCTCAACTTATACGATGGTTGCAAGTTATTTTCACTTACTCCTCTTTAGTCTTTAAACTTAGATTTTTCTTAGTGTCTATCTCTTCCCCTTTGGCAAGATCAAAAAGAGGATGTTAGAGGAGAATGTGAACAAGCATAAGTATGGATTAGGAGCAATCATAAGAGAGTAAACCATGAAACAGATGTATCAATCACATAAAGCAAGCAATTTGCAAGAAAAATACACTTTATTTATTGACAATTGCAGGATCACACAGTTGAAAAAAAATAAAAAATAAACTAAACAAAGAACTAGAAAAAAAGAAAAAAAAATAGATTCCTAAGCTAAAAACTGGGAGAATCTTCATCTTCTTCAGAAGAGTTTACTGTTTGCTCTTGTGTGGCTCCCTCAGCTTCATCCCCAACCTCAATATCTTCATTGCCATCCTCATCTTAAGTGTCATCAAACTCAATGAAGTCTGGAAGGTGGCAAGGAGGAACTCCTAGTTTCTCTTGAAGATCCACCATATCACTGTGAAGGTGTGAAAGGAAGAGGAACCTTCTCTTCATCATCCTTATCAGTTTGTCCAATTTGTTATTGATTATGGTAAGAGACAATTTGGACTTTAGTTTGGGAGGAGGAAGAGGAATAACACTTGTGCCTTCTTCTATGTGAAGCCTCTTCCTCTTAGAGGCTTGTGAACTCTCCATACGCTTTGCACGGAAAGCACTTAAGGTATAAGTGTAAGTATCCGGGTGTATGACTTTGGCATTGATCAAGTAGGTAAGGTCTAGAAAGTTTTAGGATGGTAAGAACTTCTTAGAGAGGAATTTTTCTTTTTCCTCATCAAGTGCTCAAACATATTTATAGATGGCAGTAATGTGGGAAGGTAAGAGAAATTGGCTTTTTGGCTTTGTACTCATGTGAATCAGTTGATCCACAAGGTATTGGCCAGTTTGGATTGGTTTGTTTTTGACAAAGAAAAACAAAAATGCCAAGTCTTTTTGGGACACCTTCTCATTTCTATCACCTCTTGCATTGATCGAGAAGGTGATGATGCGATGAAGGATCCAAAGGGGTAAATATTTTATGTGTTTAGCTAGTGAGGAGCGAGGGTCATGTTTGGTTTCAGTAGAGATCTCTGACCAAAATTTGGAGTAGATGACGTCAAGTGCGGAGATGATGAAGGGTATGTGTTCTCTGACTTGCAAATTAAAAAGGGATGAAATTTGGGCAAAGGTTATATAAAAAGGGTCGCCAAATGCCCAAAATACTAACTTGTATTGACTTGTGGGAGATTCGACTTTTCGGCTTAATTAGACGGTACACATAAATTCTCACACCACCTCCTCATTATCGAGTTCATCTTGAAAAATGAACTCGCTCCATCAGAGATTTGACAGGAACGTTGGCACTTAATTGTTGATGTCAAGTGTCTCTAAGAGAAAGGATGAAGAAATTTTGTTAGGAAGAATTATTTTGAAAGTGTTAGCCTTATACCTTTCCTTCTCCTCTTTGGTTACACCTTTCATTTGTTGAACGACAGGGGGGCCGAACGATTGAGCCACTGTTTTGCCCTTATCTGCTCTAGAAATTTTCTTGGAGGCCATTGTAATTAAGAGAGAAAGTTAGAAGTATATTGATGCTAGAAGGGTTTTAGTGTTTGAGAATAGAGATGAAGTGAGGAAAAATACTGTTTGAGGGGTTTATATAGCCTTTGAAGAGGCATATCAACAACTAAAAATGGCTAGAAGAAGAGTTATGAAGGGTTGGAAATAGTTGGCCATCAAATCTCATCAATGGCAGGTGGTTACTTAAATTTGTGTCCGCGATTTTTCAAGTCGCGACCGCGAATTTCAAAAAATGTAAGTAATGGATAAATTTTCCTAGGGAATACGCATCTTAATGGTCAAAATTTTGAAAATTTGACAAAATTCGCGGTGGAGAGGAAATTTCGCTACCGTGAATCGATGTTTGACAGTCGGGTGAAATTGACTTGTAATTTGCGACCATGAAGAAAGAATAGCTACCGCGAATTATGAGTCATCAATGAAAGATAGTTGAATTTTAAAAACATTGTGATTCACTTAACTCTATCACCCATAAATATCACAAATCAACAAATATCAATACATATAGTAATATTTCACATTAGATCAAAAATTGTCATTTTAGGGAACTTCCATCAAGCATTTCCAATTCTCTTTTAATGAAGTTCATCCTTTCTTCATTTAGAAGTTTAGTGAAAATATCTGCAAGTTGATGATTTATGTCAATAAATTCCAACACAACATCACCTTTTTGCACATGATCTCTAAGAAAATGATGTCTAATATCTATGTGCTTACTTCTAGAATGTTGGATGAGATTCTTAAAGAGATTAATAGCACTTGTGTTATCACATTTGATAGGAATTTGATCAACTTCTTTGCCAAAAATCCTTTAATTGTTGTTTCATTCAAAGAACTTGGGTGCAACAATAACCCACTGCCACGTACTCAGCTTCACGGTGGGTACGAAAATCGATACTTGCTTTTTACTAAACCAAGAAACTAGGCATTCACCTAAAAATTGGCAAGTCTCGAAAGTGTTTTTTCTATCTAATAAACTACCTGCGTAATCCGCATTCGAATACCCTACGAGGCTAAAGGAAGAATCCCTAGGATACCATAACCCTAAGTGTATAATGCCATGCAAATACTTAAAGATCCTTTTAACAGCATTCAAATGAGGCTCTCTAGGAGAAGATTGAAACCTAGCACACATGCAAACACTAAACATGATATATGGCCTAGAAGCAGTAAGATAAAGTAGAGATCTGATCATACCTCGATATCTCTTTTCATCTACCATTTTACCCGATTCATCTTTATTTAGTTTGATGGCACCACTCATTGGAGTTTTAGCTACCTTGCAACCATCCATGCCAAATTATTTTAGTATCTCCTTTGTGTATTTGGCTTGGTTAATGAAGATCCCTTCCTTGGATTGCTTGATTTGTAGACTGAGAAAGAACTTGAGCTTTCCCATAATGCTCATTTCAAATTCCCTAGTCATACACTTAGCAAACTCTTCACAAAGAGACTCATTAGTAGCACCAAAAATGATATCATCAACATAGATTTGAACAATTAATGTATCATGCTTGTACTTTTTGATAAAAAGTGTGGTGTCCACCTTTCCTTTCTCAAATTCATTTTTCAAGAGAAATGAACTAAGCCTTTCATACCAAGCTCTTAGAGCTTGTTTCAAACCATATAAGGCCTTGTTTAATTTAAAAACATGGTTTGAAAAACAATGTAACTCCAAATCGGGAGGTTGTTCAACATAAACTTCCTTAATAATGCCATTTAAAAATGTACTTTTCACATCCATTTGAAAAAGTATAAAATTCATGTGACATGCAAATGCTAAAAGAATTCTAATAGCCTCTAATCTTGCTACAAAAGCAAAGGTTTCATCATAATCTATGCCTTCCTTTTGGTTGTATCCCTTAGCAACCAATCTAGCTTTGTTTCTAGTAATGAAACCTTTCTCATCTAACTTGTTCCTAAACACCCACTCACAACCTATAATTGGGTGTTCTTTAGGCATTGAGACAAGTTCCCATACCTCGTTTCTCTCAAATTGGTTGAGTTATTCTTGCATAGCAAACACCTAACTTTCATCATCAGGAGCCAAATTTGGCTCAAGTTGAAAAATAAATACAAGATTATTATCTAAAAGATTAAGTTGAGATCTAGTACTTACACCCTTAGAAGTATCACCAATGATTAAGTCCTTCGGGTGATACTTGGAGAATCTCCAATCTTTGGATAGATCTTTTCTTGGCTCATCTTCTTATTGATGTTGTGGTTCCTCATCTATTCTTGATGATTCACCTCCTTCTTTGTCTTTATCATCTCTTATTGTAGAGTCTTCTAATTATAGCTTTTCGAGATCACCTACAAGATCATCAATAAAAATACATTTCCCAAGATAAAATTTACTAGACTCATCAAAAACAACATTCATAGATTCTTCAACTACTATTGAACTTTTGTTAAAGACTCTATATGTTTTACTAGAGGTGAAATATCCTAAGAAGATACCTTTGTTGGTTTTAGAATCAAATTTTCTAAGATTATCCTTAGTGTTCAAAATATAAACACTTACATCCAAATACTCTTAGATATGAAATCTTGGATTTTCTACCATTGCAAAGCTCATAAAAAGTTTTATTGAGAATGGGTCTTTTGAAAACTCTATTTGCAATTTTTGTCCCTAGGCACCAAGAAGAGGGGTTGAATTGATGGATAAAAATTTTAAAACAAAGATAAAGAGAAGAAGATAGAACAATGGAGACACAAAGATTTTATAGTGGTTCGGGCAAAACTGACCCTACATCCACTCCCCAATCACTCAATTGGGTATTTCACTATATCAATGGTGTTTTCAAGCTCACACCTAACTTATACAACTTGTGTTTTAATGGCTAACACACAACCTTACAATAAAGTGTTTTCTAGGCTAACACAAAACCTCACTCAAGTGTTTCAACATGCTTACACTTAAACCTTTCTAAAAGTGTTTTTACAGGCTAACACAAAACCTTACAATCTGGTGTTTAATGCTCACACTTAACACTTTGTAAAGAAGATGAAGAAAATGAGTAGCAAAGATTGAGAGCTTTTAATACTTGTAATAAATTCCTTAGCAACCTTCTTCATGGCTGTTTAGTGGAGTATTTATAGTCAAACTTCACCAAAGAGACGTTGCAGATCATAGCTCACCAAATCTTTGAGACATGCTTGACAGATTTTGCATTTAATGCTTGTCAGGACGAAATCGCGGTCGCTACTGCCTTTCGCGGTCGCGAAATCCAAATTCTTCAAGGGAAACCCCGTTTGTTTCTAACGGCTAGTCCATGTGGCAGCTTCTTATTAGTTCACCAGGAAAATATAGTCGTTATCTTTCACCTACTTTCAGAAGTCGCGGTCGCAAGTTTTCTTGCACAGGCCGCGACAGAGGCCGCGAATCCAACTGTCAAAATGGTTAACTTTCTTCCACAAAGATCGCGATCGCTACCAGCAAGATGTCTCCGCGATTTTTGACTTCCAACAGTCTTCTGGGACACTTGTCAGGTTGTGGTTGTGAACTTGCTTCCCTCTTGAATTTCTTTGAAATTCGCTATCACGACTCAGCCGAGACTTCCATCGCTAATTCATCTGTGTCAATCTGACTTCTTTCTTTTCAAAGATCGCGGTCGAGAATGGCACTGTGATTTTGCATGTTTGATTTTTAGCATGTCTTAACATGAGTCACGGTCGCAAATCTTAGGTTGCAGTCGCGATTTACATATTGCTTTGGAATTCATCAACTTCATTCCTTCTTGAGAGATTGATTCAATTCTGCAAGAACAACACTTATTTGAAATATTAGTGATGATCAATTTACTTTGTCAAGATCAAAAGAGGTTTTGAACCTAGGATTGATTATCCTAGTTCAACAGTTTATCCAATTTTTTATTAATGATGGCAAGAGATAACTTTATCTTGGCTTTTGGTTGAGGAGGAGGGACTTGTATGTTACCTTCTTCAATCTGAAGCCTCTTTCTCTTTGAAGATTGAGAGGTCTCCATCTTATTTGTCCCTATCACACCAAAAGTATAAGCATAAGTGTTCGGTCTGAGATAGGTTAGGTCTAGGAAGTTTTGAGAGGGAAGGAGCTTCTTGGTGAGGAATTTCTCTCCTCATCAAGTGCTCCAACAAAATGGTAGATGGCTATTATATGGGAGGGCAAGAGAAATTGGCTTTTAGGTTTCATACTCATGTGGATCAATTGATCCACAAGGTAACGGTCGGTTTGGATTGGTTTGTTCTTGACAAGGCAAAATATTATAAACCTTCTCGTTACCATCACCTCTTTCATTTACAGAGAAGGCGATAATGCGATGAAGGATCCAAAAGGGTAGGGATTTGAATTATTTGGATAAAGAGGAGCGAGGGTCATGTTTGGTTTCAATAGAAATCTCCGACTAAAATTTGGAGTAGATAACATCATGTGTGGAGATGATGAAGGGAATGTGTTCTCTAACTTATAAGTTGAAAAGGGAAGATAATTGGTCAAAGGTACTTTAGAAGGGGTCACCAAAGGCTCGGATCACTAACCTATATTAGCCAGCTCTCGAATTGGATTTTTGGCTTAGTTGCACGGTGTACATAAACTCTCGTACAACTTCCTCGTATCCAGGTTCATCTCGGAATATGAACTCGTTTCATCCTAAGTTGGAGAGAAAGGCTCTAATTGATGCCCAAAGTTTATGCCCAAAGTTTCCAGCGTGAATGTTGACAAAATCTTGTTTGGGAGAATCACTTTGGAAGAGTTCGCCTTAAATCTTTCTTTTTCTCCTTTGGTTATTCCCTTCATGAGATGGAGGGCAGAAGGTGTAGAGGGTTGAGCCACTGCCTTGCCCTTGTCAGCCTTGGAGAATTTCTTAGGAGTCATAGCAAGAGGGAGAAAGCTTGATGATTTAGAGAGAGAGAGAGTTGATGTTTGGAACTGAAGTGAAGAGGGTACTATTGAAGGGGGTATTTATAGGTTTGAAGGGGTGTGAAAACAGTCAAAAACAGCTAAAAATGGATTAAATGAAGAGAGGAAACAGTTGGTAATCAAATCACTTAATTATCTAGGCGGTTACTCTAATTTCATTCGTGAATTCATGAGTCGCGACCGTGAATTCTGGAAAATATGAGTAACAGACAAATTTTCCTCGGGAAAAGGCGTGAAGCAGTCACATTTTTTAAAAATTGACCAAAATTTATGGTGCAACTAAAATTTCACAACCACGAATTGACATTTGACAGCCGAGTGAAATTGACTTGTAATTCGCAACCATGAAATAGGAATAGCGACCGCGAATTATGAGTCAGCAAGGATAAGAATTGAAAAACCAATTTTTGGAAAATGAAAAATTGTGATCCACAGGAAAATACATACATCAATATCACAAATCAACAAATACCAATAACCACAGCAATATTACCCAAGAGATCAAAAATTTTCACTTTATGAAGCTTCCATCAAGTATTTCCAATTCTCTCTTGATGAAGTTCAACCTTTCTTCATTTAAAGTTTGGTGAAAATATCTGCAAGTTGATAATTTATGTCAATAAATTCCAATACAACATCACTTTTTTACACATGATCTATAAGAAAATGATGTCTAATGTCTATGTGCTTGCTTCTAGAGTGTTGGATGGGATTCTTAGAGAGATTAAGAGTACTTGTGTAACATCCCTAGCCACATTCATTAGCATTATCACATGAGCATATGCATTAGATAAATAATCATTTAGAAGCACCATTGCATTTGGGGACACTTGAACATATATGTAGTGTTTGCATAGTTGTATGGCAAATTGTTTT
>CATIWR010047220.1:0-22252 GCA_949677035.1 Omphalea diandra | reverse complement strand
TTACTTTTAATAATATTATGTGCTCAACTTTTTTTAAAAAAATATTTATTCGTCTTTTATAATAGTGAGTGAAATAATTAAATAATTTTAAATATATTTATATTTTTATTTTATACCTTATATTTAAATATTTTAATACTTTATTTTATAATATTTTATATTTTAAAATATATAATGATATTATATAATATATAATAATAATAATAATATAATAACAATTTTAATTTGTTGGCCGGGTGGGACAAAAGTTGGCCACCCGGCCAACAATTGCATTTTGCATGCAATTGGCATGCATTTGCGCCGCATGCCAATTGCATGCAATTATATCTTCGTCCGCCAAGCTTAGAAAATTAAAAAAAAGAAAAATGGGTTGTTTAAACTGACATTCGCGACACTGTTTAACTATCTCAAAAATCTAAATATTTTTTTCATTCAATTTACTTTTATAAATATTTTTTCATTCTAAATTTTTTTTTTTTACACTATTATGAAAATTGTCCCCATTCCCTGTCCCACAAGGGTTCATCATTCCCCCAGTGTATGCATCAAGTTACAGCATGGTATGCCCTAGGGGAAATCCAGGTCCTTTCTACCATGCCCCACCATCACCACCATATGCATGTCCGAATAGACGTCAGGGGACCCAATTGGACTCTTTCTACTATTTCAGCGATGGTGATGGATGTTCCATCATGTGATGTGTTCACCAATGGAGAGAGGGGAAGCAATTTTACAGTTTTGGTCATGGTAACACCTAAGCAAGCAGATGGATAGACCATAACCAGGAGGGGAAGGTTTTGGGGGATTTTTTGTTCTTTTTGAGTCTCAACTGGTTGGCCGGTTCTCGTTGTTATTGCCCTAGAATGTCACTAAAGATGCATACTTGTATATGCATGTACTAAAACATATAAAAGAAAAGCTTCAAATGCTGTGTTATATATTACCCTTTTTTTTTTTCTGGGTACAACCAAAATCATTAAAAGATGTTAGTTTCTCACTCGGATCAATGAATTGGCAATTCATTTTAAGCAACATGTGTAGAAAAAGGGACACGTATAGCTTAAAATTATTGATAAGGAAAATTTACAAACCAGACCGTATTCAATGGACAACTCAACAGTATAAAATATACTAGAGTTGTTTAGTTGGAATGATTTCCAACACGTACCGGAGTGTACATAGTGGTCGCTTCTTCTAGAATGTTCACTACCTTGAATTTGCAAAATTGACAAGCTTTTTTATGCGCCCTATATTCTGCAAAAATCATATTCATATCAATAGGTGTCTGTGCTCAAGTGGGTTTGCAGAAGCAATCAATCATTATCTTTCAAGTTTTTCCAACTTCTCTGTTGGATTCTTGGCTTTGTTCATCGGAGCACTAATAATCCATAAGACATTACAAGGGTAAAGGTCAAAAGAAAAAGACAACCTTGCAAATAGTTTTCTTTAACATTTCTTGATGCAAGAGACCAGCCTGTGACTAGACTAGGAATCTTGTTTACTATTCGAGTGCATAGTTTCCTTATAATGTTTCACTATTTAAGAAAGTGGTATTCAGCAGTAATCCTGTTCTTATCCAACACAAGGGGAAAAAAATGCCAAAAACAAGATAGCAGTGAATTAGAAGAAGCGTATTTTTGCACCCAACGAAAATAATGAATATGTTATGATTGATGAAGCCTAAGAAAGACTAAAGAATACTTTTGATGCTAACACATCGAATTATAATAAATAAATAATGTGCCATCCATTGGTAACTTGTTCTGCTATCCATACAAATAGAAAGTACAGTTCAGAAACTCATTCCTCTGCTCATTGTTTGGCTCCCATAATCATTGGCAATATCTATGTTCAAGATTCTCAATTAGGGTTTTCTGATTATATATGGCATCATTTGCTTGTGGACCTAAAAAAGGCATTAGCATGTTTTAATAGTAGCTCCACTTTCAGAAGCTTGAGAGGCTGAGAAACCAAGCAGTTGATGTCAGCAGAGATTAATGGGATCATATTGGCAAAAAAAGAAAGAAAGCAATCAGAGTGCTGGACCATCCATTTACAAATAAAGCGATTCTTAATTTTAAAAAGGCAGCTGAAATAACTAGGAAAAGTTCTTCTGATAAAAAAAACTTTTTTATTTTTTCATCTGGGACGCTTACATTTTGTGGTGCAAGAACTACAAATTTTTTCATCTGGGAAGCTTACATTTTGTGGTGCAAGAACTGCAAGAATTTTTACTAAGGCAAAATAAATTGCCATGTTTCTGATTTTCCAAAATACTCAACAAAAATTGGATGTCATACTAAAATTGCTTCTGAGAATCTTGCTCATATAGATCAAGCATCTGACGTCAGACATATACAAGTTGAAATCTATTGATATGTGACTACATTAAGAAAGAGAACTGTCACATAAACACTTACACATATGTCGAAGCCTTTGAAGTGCGCTGATTTGTTCCAAGAACAATCACAATTACAGTTACATCATCATGATATTTTCTTCTCCTACCAGCTGGTATATTCATCAGTTCTTCCATACTGAAACCTGCACCAATAATGTTAAAGCCTATGAGATATGGAAGGGTCATTAGCTTCAAAAATGCATATTATCTATGCCAATTATTATTTGGAAGATTAAGCATATAGACCAACTAAGCTGCCATTTACTAATTTCCTAGCTACTTGATGAATTCACTTAGAAAGTCAAAGTTTGTTATTTTCAGGTGGCTGAGAATATGCTCAGATGTATGCCTATGTGAATTGAATTTGCATTGATTCTGGTGCATTAGGATGTGCATCTCTATGTTTGAATTGCAATTTTCATGATAATGGGCTACATGAATGAGTGTAATCACAATCTAGGAAACAGACAACAAGAGTTAAAAGAAATAACTAGTTAACATGAAACTAAACGTACACAAAAGCAAGATAAACACCTCGCCAAAGAATTCACCTGCACAATCTGCCGCTCTTGCCACAAGCTGCTCTAATAGAAATTTTGCTGGATCACCAGAGGGGTTGCTCAAGATATATGAGTGGACAAGCTTTACAGCCTCATCATTGCTGAAGAAATCAAACAATCCATCACTCCCGACTATAACAAAGTGATCAGACTTTGATATTTTGTGCATACACATTGATGGTTGGGTGGAAATATATGGAGGGCTTATGAGGTTATGAACTTGAAGAATACCCATCAGTGCATCATTTAGTTTTTTCTGCATGGAAGTATATTACAAGATAAGCTAGAATGCTATCTTCGCTATAATCTGAATCAAAGAATAACACTCTTCATTGGAATTTCCAGCTTGACTAATATAACAACATAATAATACCAACCTTTTTCAAGTAACCAACTCCAAAAGCTCGAGAGACCTTCAATTTTCCTTTCACTTTTCCACCAACAATCGTTGCAGGGTCATCAGGATGTTCAGCCAGTAGTCTACTTCTTTCAAGTTCATTGTCAACAGTGTGAGAATCACTGAGCTGGACAGCTTTTAGTTGCTCATACCCATTCACCTCATTTTCTCCATTATATGTTGCCAAAACAGCTCTACTATCACCTAAGTTCAGCGTATACAAATCTGATCCATGAAGAAGAACAACCAAGACACAAGATCCTACAGAAACTAGATCAGGCCGGTCTTCCATTTCCTGCTCTACCATATTCAAAAAATCATTCTCAGCCTGGCTAAGAGCCCTCTGGATGGAATCAAGTACTTCATGTCTAAATGAATCAGATGACATTTCCAATTTAGGATATACACCATTCTTGGCAAATCTGTTAACATTTGAATTCTTATCATCATAATTTCCTAGTGGATTTTTTCCCCCAAGACTGTTGTTACCAGCCTCTAGAGCATATGGTAGGGGCATATCCAAACACCCAATGGAAGCTCTGCCAAAATTCTGCCTTGATTCCCAGTCTAAAGATTTAGTATGAAATATGATGTTTTCATACAATGTACCAGCCAGAAAATCAGCTGCATCTCTTCCATTAAAGCCGTCATAGATTGCACAGAAAAGCCACCCATTTTCTTCAGAACAAACAGCTTGAACCCTGTCTTCGCCAGCAGCTCCACCTGCTACTTGAACCTCCATGGCATTGAGAAAGCCTTCACTTCTAGAAGGAGCACTCATGGATGTCAACGAATAAGAATCATCTTCAGAAGGACTTGGTGCAGTTGGACTGCAACTTAAGTATGACATACTGCTTGGCAGAGAAGATAGCAATATGTCCAACCTTGAAAGATTCGGTGAAGAGGGAACTTTCCGGAATGATTTAGGGGAGTCCCAACTGGGAAGTATTTCTGCACCTATCACACCATTGCAGATATTGGTATTGGCCAATGTGGCATTAGCACTTAAGGCAGCACCAGACAAGCAAGAGAAGCTGCTGTGCCTCTGGAGTTTAGTGCTCTGCAGGGTTTCATACCCATCGGATAGCAAGCAAGAGCTTCCATTATGGCCTCTACAATGATAGCCAAAGCTTATTTTGATTTCTCCCTCTGAATCAATTGAACTTGCTCTACGCATTGTTTATGACTAAAATAACAGAAACATATAAAACATTGACATCCTTGCTAAAGAAACGAACGTCTATAAATTTTATACAGAACAAATTCAATTGTTAGAAGTCAATAATATGCACAATTCAGTGATTGACACCACAATCAGTCACTTAAAGATCAGTCAGAAACATACAAAAACTTTGACAAGTGAGCAGAAACTACAGAAAAAGACAGCAATTATTTAGCAGCATATTAAGGATGTAAATCATGAAGAACATATAAGGAAAAAAAAAAAAAAAAATCTTCAAGACAATCATATATCCTTAGAGCTAAATAACCAGTCACCGCATTGCCACTAATCCAAATTTCTGTTTCTTTGAGAGAAACGTCAGTGTCCTTGTGTCTGTGTGTGTCTCCAACTAGTCTGGATCGAATCTTGGTCATGTTATTTGTATCCCCCCAGCATCCTATGGCCTTTATTTTTACAGCAAAATGAAAGTGGGGAGATCATTACTAACTTACAGCGAAATAATTACAATTGGAAAAGAAGATTCCAGTAAGACAATCAAATAAAATAAATGTGAGGACCATCAATTCTTTGCAGTTTGCAGTGAAACCACACCCATAGAGAACCTAGAAGCTCATTAACACATAGCCAACATCAGAACACACAAAAACATTACTAGCTTATGCTGGCAGCAATCTTCACTTTACCAGGCTTAGTCTTCAGTTACAGATTGTAAAGCAATGATGGAATTTGATTAGTATCTAGAAAATCTAATTAAAATCCATGCTCTATTAAAAAACTGAATTTAATAAATAATCATGATCCACACTTGTAGCAGACTAACTTTAAACATAGATAAACAGATAAAAGAATTTTGTTACAAGAATAAGCTTTCGTTCATTTCAAATTGTTCAATTTGAATTCTTTAACTCCTTGGATCATGGCGATTGCAAGATGTCAACTCCATAAAAGTGAATAACTTTTCAATGCGTTTTAGGGG
Organism: Omphalea diandra; assembly: GCA_949677035.1. NCBI lineage: Eukaryota > Viridiplantae > Streptophyta > Magnoliopsida > Malpighiales > Euphorbiaceae > Omphalea > Omphalea diandra. The sequence goes on along the minus strand of CATIWR010047220.1, from coordinate 16,735 downwards.
GAAAAAAAATGAAGGAACAAAGGGTTTCAAATCAAATAAAAAAAAGCTAACTGAAAAAAAACTTACAGCATGGAGACCATTGGTAATATTGAAGTTTAAAAGTCCTAAACCGACCAACATTAAGAGGGGGAAGAGAGAGGGAGAGAGAGATTCCTCTCAGGCCAATTTGCTGACAATCTTGGAACAAAAGAACATACAATTGACGTGGCCAAATAAAGCATACACAGAGAGAAAGAAAACATAGAAATAAGGCAATCAACTGAATGATAGGCACTAGAAGTAGACAAAACACACACATATTGAACAAAGCAAGTGCATAGGCCTAATGTAGTGTAGTTTATATCTCCACCATCGACTTAAAGGCACAAATTTTTAATATCCAGATTTAGTATTCTGAAAAACAATACGTCACTGCCGCAACAACCAAACAGTGATATACTGGCATACAGAACAAAACAACGAAACAGAAACACAATCAATATCACAAATTTTTTTTTTAAATGCAATCTTTTCAACATTCAAAGGCATATATACAGAATTCATTAAAGAAGGACAGAAAAATTAAAAACCCACCTCAGGCTTTCGATCCTCCAAAATACCCAGATGAAGAAAACCGTCAAAAAACAAGAATGTAAGAGAAAATATTAACAAGCAAAGATAAAGAAGGTGGTAAAAGAGTGTAGAGTAGAACAGTAAGAGGAAAAACAGAGAAGGCAGAAAGAATAAGCAACGAAGAAGAGGAGAAGGGACACAAAGACAAGAGAAAGAGAAGGAAAGATACGTAATTAAAAGAGTACGAGTACTAGTGGAGCAGAGAATCTGTTGTTGAATGATCGAAGAGGAACGTGAACAAAAAAAAAAAGAAAGAAAAGAAAAGCGTAGCAAAGGGATTGGATGGTGGAGAAAAGACTTTCCTATTATTAGACCTAATTCTTTTTATTTATTTGTTCGGTTATAATGGATTCTACCATTTTACTGGTAATGCCATTTTCTCGACTTTGTATTTGATTTTTCTTTCTTTCAACCCTCTCTTTCTTCGTCTTCTCCTCCTCAAAACAGAAAGAGAGACCTGAACTGTATTCCCGAGATACCTGCATTTCTTCTGCTAAATTACGTTTCTGCCATTACAGTTGCTGTTAACTGACACGCAGATATATACTCTCTCCACCCAAAAAATTTACCAAATTTTATTTTTTAATGTGTTTGAAAACGTTATCCACTTTTCTTTTTTTAAGGATGTAGTTTATTAAGCAAATATTTATAATTTTTTTTCTTGATTATATAAATATTTTTATTTATAATAAATTATTATCATTAATTTTTTACTTTAAATTTATATATTTAATAAGTATGTTAAAGTTTAAATTTCATTTTATTTAAATATATTACTCTTATTATTATTACTATTTTATTAATAACATTGAAAATATTATTTTATAAAATATTTTATACTTAATAAAATAAAAAATTAATAGTTATAATTAATTTATTTATTTAATCTATGTGTAGAAAAAATTTTGTCAAATATTTTGAGATTGAGGGAGTATTATTTTTTATTATAAAAAATTTATTAAAATATTTTATAGCTAAATTATATCTACAATTGCATTATATTATTATTATTATTATTATTACTATTATCTAATATGATTATGAGAATAATAAATTATTATCCATGAGTTATCAATAATAATTTTTCACTTTATAAATATAGTTGATTAGTTGATAAATTAGATGTATGCACACATAGGATATAACATATTATTATTATTATTATTATTATTGGTATATCAAGAATATTTGTACATACCAAAATGAGATTGTGTGTAACTATTTAGCTTTAAATGTTATATGTCCTAAAATAATACCAAAATGAGATTATTTAAAAGTGAATGTCAAAATTTAATCTCATCGCTATAATCTCTTTTTTCAATACTTAAAAAAAGAAATAAAATGTTATCATGATTTACTTGCAAGTCAAATGGCATATTTTTTTTTTCTTAGAAAAAAAAAATCCATTTCAATTAGACATCAACATTGGGATGTAGATTGGCTCAATTATTAGAAAGTAAAAAAAATCTAAGTAAACCATTCAATTATTGGGTTATTATTAACTCATTACCACTTGCTCTAATTTAATAAAATTAAAATTAAATTATATTTCCATGAGGGATGAGGAATGTGTAGATCTGAGTTGCTACTTGCTGCAAATTATCTACCTGTTATTTTTAGCCTTGTAAGGACATAATTGAACCTGTAAGGGAATAAGACCCCTCACAACAGTAGAGCCCCATATTATTCATTTTTTTTTCCAATAAAAACACATCTAAGATTTTTAAACTTCATATAATTATGTTATCAAATTTTTATACTTTAATTCATATATATTGAATTTTAAATTTTTATTTTTTTAACATTAATGACTTCAGTGATAACTAAAGAAAAATTACTGAGAAATTTATTTATGATCATTTCAAAATTATTAAAAATCATATTATTTTAAAAATAACACTAACTAATTAATAAAACTAGAAAAGTTTAGAGTTATAAAATTAATTTTTTATAGCTTTAGTGATTAAAAATAATAGTTTGTTAAGCCTTAAAATTATTATTTATAAATTTTTTTTAATTAATTTTACATTTTTTATCACCAGAGTTCTTTATGTAAAAAAAATTAAAAAAAAATTGAGAGCTCAATATATACGAATCAAAATATAAGAGTTTAATAGTATAATCAGGCAAACTTTAAGGACTGAGAATGTATTTTGCCTACCTATAGTGCACCACACGATACAAATAATACAGTTGCTGCCCTTCTGATATAAACCAATAGACCAAATCCTGAGAACCACAAAACCAAGTAAATGGAGGACTCTGCTCTCATTTAAACATCCTTTTTTTATTATTATTATTTTTTTTATCCGTTATAGAAACAGTTTAATTTTCTAGTCATAAAAAAAAAAAAAAAAAAAAGAAAGATTCGAACCGGGCCCTCCTCACATTACCGTACACACTTTTGCCATTTGGGTACCCATGTGGGACTAAGTATGCGAATCAGAAACAATCTAATTATTCATAGGAGTTTGTTGTGTTTATTATTTCCTCCATCCTCTTGGGTATATATATGGTCCCCAAGATTACTCAACACCAACCTTATCAACTTTTCACTAACTATTCCATTCATAATTTCTCTCTAATAAAAGATCAAATTTTACAAGGCTTGGAAAGGAAGCACCAGCAATTAGCACATGAGAAAAACACACACCAAACAGTTATCCTACTCAACACTTGCTTAAGAAAAATTTTAATTGGAAAGTGACAGCAAAAGGGTCTACATTTTCCTTTCAAGAAATAAACAAAGATTAAAAGTATGTAGTCCTTTTTTTAAAAAAAAATAAATAAAATTTATCATAAAATATCTTCTTATAGTTTTTTATGTTAATCGAGATTAATTTTTTTAAGCAGTTTTATAACTGCAATTTAATATATTTATTATTTTTCAATATAGATTTTAAAAATCAAACCTAAAAAATTATAAACAAAAAGAACATACTAATTTAAAACCACTTGAACTAAGTATGAAATTAAAATTAAGAATAAGAGATGAGTCCAACAATCAACTTGACATTAATATTGAAGGCAAAACGTTGTCTACACTAAATATAAAAAATTATTTTATGTGCCCAACTAATAGATAAATAATAATTCAAATAACTCTGTATAACTGTTAAGTCAAATTACTATAATACAATTTATTTTTTGTAAATTTATACACTCATATTACCGAAATTGCACAACAGGCCAATTTGCCAAAGTGGAACTGACGGGTGCATAATCAAGCCAAACTGCTGAACTTTTCAGCGAACCTACCCAAAAGGAAAGGTTTGTATCTGTATGCCCAAAAAAAAAAGGACCTCAAATGCATGCATCTGGAGACAAGGACGAGTCGGAAGGGATCAACTCAATATTCGATCAGCGGCAGCGTCACAACAGTAACGAAATTATAAATTATTTTCAAAGAGCTAGTTTACTATGATGAGATGGATGGAGAAGGCAAGGGGTGAAGGAAAAATCTTTTTTTTTTTTTTAAGGAATGAAAGAGGGAAGAAGGGTGTTCAGAATTTGGTTTTAAGAAATTCTAGTAATTAAAATTATTTTAATATTATTTTATTCTATTTTATGTATATAATTATAAATTTTAATAATTTAATGGTGATTTGATATATTTTAATGTGTTTACAGAGATTATTTAATGCATATAAAATTATTTTAAAGAGAAATAATTTTATGTCAAAGATATTATTATTTTAATTAAAATTATGCTATTTGTTATGAATTAAATTTAAAGAGTTAGTTTAATGAATGTTTTATATTTAAGAAATTAAATTTAAATGAACACATAATGATATTTAATATTTTAAGATGAGTATATATATAAAAAAAATATATTTAACGAGTAAAAGATTTTTCTAGAAATTCATGATTAAAGAATTTAAAGATATGAAATTAATCATTTAAGTATGAATTTTATTGAGAATTAAGAAAATTATGAGAATTACTTTAAGTTAAATGAATATATGATTTAAATGTTAATTACATTATATGAATTAACTATATCAAATAAATATTTAAAAATTTAAGAAGTTAATTTAGTTAATATAAATATATGATTTTAATGATTTTAATGTTAATTATATTATGTGAATAAATTATGTTAAATAAATGTTTAAGAAATTTAATTAATTTATATTAAGGATATTTTAAGTTTATTTGAGTTATTGATTAATTTATTTTAATTAAGAATATTATATTAACTAATTTTAATTTAAAAATTTTAATTATGAAAAATAAAGCCATTTATATGAGAAAAATTTTTATTAATTTTGAGAAATCAAATTATTTATAAGATATATTTTATATGATCATAAGTAATTAGTTATGAATGATTTATTATTCGATTTAAGTAAAATATTATATTTATATTTAAAAGAATTAATTTAATTTAAGTTAATTGATGTATTTTATGGAAGTGAATTTAATTATGAATAGCAAATTTTAATTTTATACGCTGTAAATTTTAATTATGAGAATTTTAATTATTGTATTATTGTTATTATTATTATTGATATTATTATTTTTTGAAAAAATAAAAAAAATAAAAGGAAATGAAAAAGAAGAGAAATGAAAAAAAAAGTAAACAAAAGCCAACAAAAAAAAGTATAAGAAATAAAATTAAAAAAAAAAAAAAAAGGAGGAAGGTCGGATACATGCAAGTTTCGGCAAAAAATGAAGAAACAGTACCAAATTTGGCAAAAATATAATAAAACAATGAGGGCTTTTGTTTTTTGTTTTTTTTTTGTTTCAATATGATCCGTTTTGACTTAAAACAAAATGAAGCCATTTGGGTTTCGCTTTTGTTTGTTTTCACTTAAATAAAATGGCGATGTTCTGCCGTTTTAGTAAAAAAAAAAAAAGTTAGAAGGACTTGTTCTTCCTCAACCTCCCCTTCTTTCAAATCTTTCATCATAGTAGAGGCTGAAAGCCCTTGTTGCTCTTTAATTGCTAACTAGGGAGTTTCAGTCCATACTAACCACCATTACTTCTGCTATTGAGTCACAGGAGGAGGGAAATTCTCCCACTAGTTCTCTAACTTTCTTTGTTATAGTTAATCAAATTTTAGTTTATCCTAATAAATTTTTAAATTTATCCCCATTCAATAATTTTATTTTTCTTATATTATTTTGTTAAATTTGATATGACAAAACTCTACTAATTGATTTGATTAAATTTGAATAATGTACTTATATTTTGTTTTTTTAATAAAATACTAAAATTTTTAAATTTGAATTTATACATATATTTCATTCAAAATTTATTTTAAGTCCTTTAACTTTTAGAGTTCTATCTATTGAAATCTATTCTTTAATTTTGTACTATTAAATCTATAAAATTTCCAATTTTTTAGTCAATTAGGTTTCAAAAGATTCAATCTCGCTATTTCATAGTCATAAAATAATATCACAAAATTAAAATTTATTAGTTAAAAGAAATAATTTAAACTTTAAAACTTCATTTAATGATAATGAACATGAGTAATATTACGAGAAATTCGCTAAAAATAGTTTAAGGATATCAAAAAATTTATTTTTTATGTATGTGTGTATCTTAAAAAGTTATTATTCATATATAAAATTTTGTTGATGGTAACATATATATACATATATATGTATGTGTGTGTGTGCGCGTATTCATATATCGTTTAGATTTCACGTTACAATATATATAACAAAATGTGTGAACGTCAAACACAATAACAGGAGTGAAAAATGGTGGTAAATATGACAATGAAGAAGGAATAGAAAGTAGATGACATGTTTACATTAGGGATGAGTATATGATTTGGAAATTTTCGAATTTGATTGAATAACCGAATTGGATCGAACCAAAACTAAAAATCTCCAATGCAAATAGTAAAATATTTGAATAGAACTGTACTAATTTTTTTAAAATGGGATGGTACCAAACTTAACAATCTCGAAAGAATTGAAAAACCAAACTAAATCATCTCGAATTTATAAAAAATCGAATTGAATAGAAAATTCAGGATGATATCAGTTTTTCATTTTTAAAATCCTCGAAATTTTGGTCTGGTTTCAATGATTTTCAAATCCCTAAATTGGATCGAAACGTACTCATCCCTAGTTTATAGGGAGGGAAAGAGAGAAAGACACAAGTGAGCCGGGGAAATGACAAAGTAAAGTGTTGACGTTAAATCCATTGTGGGGTACACAGAAAACATCATCCAATTACAAGTCCTTCAATTGTAGCAAACTATTAGAAGATATCAAGTTTGTAACATCTATAACAAATTGTTAATGTCACATCAAAGGAAGACCCACAAAAGGCTCAGTTTAGTTCCATATTAAGTTACAGCTAAACCAGCAAATCAATACAACATAGAAAGTAACATTTCATAATTGTAACTCACAAGAATCGCCCTAGCTTCATAAATATTCATGAAAATATGACAGAAAAAAATGCTTTTAGGAATTTAGGATCCAATGGTGTAAAAGACTTTCGTCATCCCTTTCTTTGTCCGAATTTGAGGAATCTGAACAATATTCAACCCACATCACAATTACTTTACATACTACTCAAATCATAGAGTATTCCAAGCCAAAAAACATGAATCCCACCATTCATATAATAAAACTCGATTGCATTTAAAGAAATTCGTAATGGAAATCATCAAAGTAGAGTTTAATGACTCAAACATCACATATTTTAGTTTTCTGTTTTAACCTTCAAATTCCGAAGGGGTACTTTTAGCTAGGCACCTCAATACATACATATCTTGAAGGCCAGTGGTGCAAATGTCAGTGTTCCACATACCTTGGCATCCTAATAATGCCACAAAAATTTTACGAACCAGGTTTTGAGGGGAAGAATGATCCAAAAGGTCCAAAACATCAAGAAAGAAGGCACTGACACCAGGGTTTTAAATAATGGTGATACATACTAGTTTTGGCTGTTTTGTATCAGATTTTGTGAGAGGCTACATGTCATTTATGCTGATTCAGTAAGCGCTTTGTAAGGGAAACTAAAAGAAAATGATTATGATACTAGAGATCAAAATGAATATGACTGCCATCATAAGGTCTACAATAATAGAGATAAAACGCCAACCATTATGAATATATGATCTAGAAATTGAACAACTGAAGCAACCGACATTACCTTCACACTTACAATCTCTGAAATGTCAGAAACGTGGGTACCGCCACAAGGACAGCCAGGCAAGTTCCCCAACTTCACAATACGAGGAGTGCTACCCTGCAAGAAATGAAACATAGGCAAGATTAGCAAATGTTCAAAAACTGAAATGAGATTATAGCCCATTTTTGTGTTTGAATCACTTCGAATTTAGGTGAAAATGAACTTTCATTTTGATAATCAATTATCGATAGACTATGTTTAGTCATCTAAAAAGGGGAAAAAAAAATTGAAACGAAAGTTATTCCGACAGAACCTTAATTCACTAGCTAAACTTTAATAATTATCCAGCAAAGTCAAAACATCCCTTGGAGAATGTAGATAACCATAAACATTTGGAAAAGATTGAGATTCTTGGCCGCCAGAACCATACATTTAAGGCCAAGCTGTAACTCATATCTCTTTCCACAAACATATATCATTACACCATAGAGCAGCAAAATGTTCCAAAAGAGGAAAAAAAGCACCTGACAGAAAATTTAAAAACAGACTTTCAAGGCCAAACCTTGGGAATATAATCAGGAAGGCAACCACCACACAACTTAGAAGCCTCTTCATATGGCAATACAGCTGCAGAAACCTATATGAAATGAAGAAAAGATTTTAAACAACGAATAATACAGGCTAGAGCAAATTCACCCAGCAGAAGAAACAGATAGAGCTACTTACTTTACTACCTGTCGATATCAATACATTAGCTTCTAGCTCTAGCTCTTTTTGCTTGCTTTGCAATTCATTTTGAGGAATTGTGCCCTTATATTCAACAAAAGGCCTGCCAATATGAATTCTGTGAACGTAAATATATATATATGCACAAGGAATAAAAGTGACTTCACATGTAGATAATTTTGCTAGTGACATTGAGTGGGGTTTTTTGCCTCTTTCAGCTCCTTCAAAAAAAAAAAAAGTAGGGGAAGTATAAAGCATGAGCATTCTCACCCCCAAGAAAATAAGGTAATTAAGGGGGAAAAAACAGAAGAAGGAAAGAAAAATATATACAGGTTTTCTGTTTTTGTTCCTTCTTAAGAACTAAAAATGCTAAAATTTAATGACCTAGCTGAACACCATAAAGACACTTGTTTGGTGTTCGGGAGCTTCTTAAAATACTCCCCCATATGAATCATTCCAACCTAGATGAATATTTTTAATGGCTCCTTTTTTACTATTAATCTAAACTAAAAGATGGCATTGAAGAATCAAGGAACAGTTCCATAATTAATTTTGAAGATTACTTGTTACGGTTGCGTAATTAAGTTGACAATAGAAATGAAAGGAGAGGCAATAGACAGCAAAACTTGAAATTTAATGGAAGGTAAAAATATACCGGTCTGGAAAATGGTAGGCTTTCCCTGGTTTTAGATGTCCTAATCCCACATTCAGCATACATCCATCCAGCAAATGCCCTGCGGTATGCAACCTGAAGATAATAAGAAGTAAATACACTGGTTGTGAGGACAAAAAAAGACAAAGTAAAGACAAGTGATGAGCACTTAAAAATTCAGTTTCTGTTGCCAAACAGATAATAAGGTGAAAAATATAAACACTAATAGTAAGAATTTAGGAGCATATTAATGTCAAAAAAATCCTAAAAGCTCCTATTATTCCTATGACTAATTCATATAAAACACACCTGGAATTGAGCTGACGCCTATGCTCATCAACATGTAACACAACTTCTCTCCCTTGCTCAAATTCCCTACCAGAATCTTCTTCCTCCTCCTCTATGACTCCATAATGATAAACCTGCAAATGCCCAATGCACAAATTATAAAAAGAAAGACAGAGCAAATCCATAACATAAGGGGGGGGGGAGAAGAGAAAGAAGGATTACAATTTCGTCTTTGGATCGAACATCGTGGACGATGAATTTGAAATTGGAATCAGTGGTGATGAATCCGTTGTCCGCAGGCTGACCTCCACCTTGAGGATGAAAGATGGTGGAGTCCAATATCAAAGCACGCCTACCGTCGTCTCCCTTTTCCGAATTAACGAAAGATTAGAACTTTACAACTTCAAAAGTAAATATATTAAAAAAGAAATAAGAGATGAGCAAACAGACCTTAAAGAAGGAGATGATAAAGGCTTTAGATTGGAATTTCCACATATGGTCGTAGTATTCTAGTTTTGTTGGTACGATCTTGGAGTCCATGGAACTTGGAGTTGAAATGCCCACCCAGCAGCTGAACTACTAATTGATTAATGCATAAGCCGTTGGGTTTTTGCGGGTTTTATAGTTGCGTTGCATCATACTGTATACTGATTGAATTATCTAAAATTGTGTTCTTGCTCATCTTCAACATGCAACTTCTTCAACTTTTCTCCAACGAATAAGGAATGTGGAAGGAAGCATCAGTTGATATGACTAGAGGGATGGAAATTTGAATGGCAAGCGTTGGAATTTTGATTTTATATAGAATTTTATTATTTCTCCCTTAAATTTTGTACGGAAAGAGTGAAAAAAAATCATTATAAATGATTAATAACATGAAGGCTTCTAGGAAAATAACTTCTATCCTAAAATATTTTTTTTATTGTTTTAAAAAAATTATAAAAAATAAATTTTATTTTTAATATTTGTAATATATTATAAAATATATTTTTTAATTTACAACACAAAAATATTTAAATTGGAGAGTTTTCATATATTTAATATTTAATATATAAAAATATATATGTTAAAATTTTGACAATTATCACTGATCAATCATTTTTTTTTTTAAAAAAAAAAGCAGTTGTTACTGACCATGCAATTATTGACTGTTAAAATAAGTAAAGTTAACAGATTCATGATATGTATTTGAATGATTCTTTTATAAGTTGTTTAACAATTCTATAAAAATTCATAAAATGTTTTTTTGTTTTTAAAAAAACAAATCCTTTTTTCTAAAAAAATAACTTAATTTTTCTTTAATCAAAATTTTTTTATTAAATAACTTTTTAACACTCTAAATACTAAAAATATTAAAAAAAAATCATTTTCACAAAATAAATGAACCCTATATACCTGAATGTAGTTTATATATATATATATATATATATATATATATATATATATATATATATTGAGAAAAACATAGAGATTTGAAAATAATTAGGAAGTGGCAAAACCCATGCGTATATCCAATAGAGCCAATAAAATTTATATCTTCAACGGCTTATTAAAATTTATTTTAAAATTCTATTAATCTTGATAAAATTTAAGTGAAAACCAACCAATTCTAATTTTTTTTTAAAAAAAAATTAATGATTTGTGTGGCATATAGATAGTACAAATGCCAATTTATAAATAATCTGATAAAATTTTATGGTCTTGATTTCCAGCAAACAAGATCACACCATATAGTTTTACAGATAATTAACACAAAATGATTATATACCAATAATGCAGTGTAACGGTGCAGAGACAAAAATATTATATTAGAAATAAAATGAATAAGAAATACATGATACTATGCTATGATTATTGCAATTAATATAATTAAATAATAATTTTATTATTATTATTATATACAATTATTAATAATTTTAATAATTTTCATTTTTAATAAAATTATTACACATAATTAATAAATTATGTTCAGAATGTATATATCACCGTAAAATTCATCCTATAAATAAAAATTTTGATATCCGGGGTGACTAACATAAACATAAACTTGAAAATGAAGATTCACCCACAATCCTGAAAGTCTTTGTTTCGAAGTACAGGTTCAAATATGGGCTTTTGAGGCCCTAAAGCGGCAGGCAACATATGCGCAAAATGAAAGATTCAGTTTCAGTAGCCAAAACCTGATATTTTTGGAAATCTTTATATGACAAGGAACGATATATGCACCAACTACACACACAAAACTTAGAGAATTCATATTGTTTTCCCAAAATAATCATATATGAAAGCAGCTCTCTAGTGTCCCCATTGCAAAAACTCTCCCCTTCAAAAAAGGCCTATATCTTATCTCAATGCTGGCGCAATTCAACTTTCTTCTTCTGCCAAAGCCGATCCAATGCACTGTCCCCATCCCCCTGTAAAGAGAATTTTTTTTCATAAAAAAATAAAGACACAAGTAGACAAATGAAATGTTAAATACAGAAAAGACTTACCTCTAATATCTATATATTAATTGATGGTATACATGGGTTTTCATTAAACAGTTACGAGTTAATTATTTTATTTGTCGCTTTGTTATTGAATGGTCTATAAAGTGATCATATCGCAATGTAGGTGGGTGTTTTTTTTTTCCCATTGAATACATGTGCATTGTGCAAATTATATTGCCTCCTTCAAAACATACAAAAGCAGAGATAAATAATTGCAACAGGCACCGAATACGGAATACCCAGAAAATATTGAAGTATTGATTCACATCACGACAGGCATATTAGCACAAGGCTGGAAAATCCATACGGCCAATATGAAACACATTCATAAGTGATGATGATTGAACAGAAAAAAATCTCGTTGGTAAGACACCTAATTTTATTGCATAAGATTATCACAATGGACGCAAACTTAAAAGTACCATATGCCACAAACTACAGGTGATTGACAAATCTCAACAATACCTGTGCACGAACAAAACCACAAAGAGCAAATGTAGTGAAGTGACCATTATAAACACCACGCTCATCCAAATGCCCAATGTTAATCTGAACAGATGCATGATCCTTTGAAGTAATCAGCCTATTTGTGGCAGAACTGCAAAATAACATCACAACAACGTCTTAGCCATCAAACCCAATAATAATAATAACTGTGATATTAAAGCAACGATAACAAGTGATTGAAACCATAATATGAGCATCACCATCCACCCTAGTTGCAAAACAACAAACGTAATGCATTTTATTTTCTTCCTAAAAAATCAAGACAGTAGATACAAAGTATAATTGAATACCATTTTCTGGGGATGTAGAGATCCATGTTCACACCTTCCTCGTTCTGCATCCTGACAGATTGTTTGAACTGAACTAAAAGATACCTAATCCATACCAAAACGCAATTAGCAACAAAATTAAAACTAACGAAGAAACATTACTGTGTTGGAAGTACATAGTAACAAGTTATCCATAATAATCTCATACCAAATCAAGGGCATAACTGAAAGAGAGAAGTTACCAGTAAAGGAGAATACAGCAATAGATAGAGAGCCAGGAACGGAAGTCGTACAAAGTAGGGTTTTAAAGCGATAGAAATAGAAACCATACAATCTTGTTATTGTTTGTTAATGGGCTAAACTAAATTGGGCTTTACTCAGTGGCCTTCTCCTCTCTTGTCTTGCCTTGAGCCATTCAGGATGGTGCAAATCCCATCATCATCATCACTTTTGGATTACTAAGTCAGTATATCCTAAATTCAAGTGCACATGAATCGGATTCTAAAAATAATATATACAGTTAAAATTAATGTACATATATTTTAAATTATATATTATTTAATATTAATATATATGTAATTAAATACTTAAATATGTATATAATTTAATATCAATATATATTAATTTAGGTTCACAAAAGCAACATAAATACAACCCATAATATAATTTATGCATAAGCCTCTCCAATCTGTACAAAAGTATTGGAGCCCATATATATGAATTGGCTATATCAGAATTTCCGCTATTTCTTTTGGGTTATTACTCTTTTTTTCATTAACGAAGATTGTGTTGCAAGTTTGGTGAATACTATGGTGTGTTATACATTACTTTTATTATAATATTATAATTAATATAATTTTAAAGTATTTACATAACAATTTTATTAATATTTTTAATTAATCATTTTAAACAATTTTTATCTTGATCAAATTCTTCAAATAGTAAAAAATTATTACAAACAAATAATAAATTATATATAATTTAAATTTTATATAATAATATTATGTATCATCCTAAGATTCACTAGTAAGTTAATTAACAAAAAAGAAAAAGTGTTACAAGTTATCTCTAATACACCATGTCTGTGAACAAAGATTAATACATAAAAAATTAGATCAATTATCTAATGTTTTTTTGCAATTTATATTTTAAATCTGTGTCTAGAATGTTTTGTGGTCTTTATATTAGTACACGTTTCTTTTTCTACATTTTGATTAACTTTTGTTTAGTCACACAAGTGTGGTTTTTATTTATAAATAACAAAATTGTTAGAATTCAGTGGAATCTAAGATTTTTTTAAAGTTTTGTAGCTACGATTTTTTTGACGTGAAAGTTTTCTTTTCAACTTTGAGTTTCAGTTATGATTTTTTATTTTTATAATTTTATTTTTAGTTGAGATTTTTTTACAATTCTACCTAACTATTGATCTCATAATTTTCTTTTCAGTTGCGATTTTCTATTGAATTTTTATTTGAGATCTTTTGTTTACAAAATTATGGAATATCTATGATCTTTTGTTTTACATTACGAAATCATGAAATTTTTGTTCAACATATTTTTATGTTTGGTACATTTTTTTTGAATTGTAGGTACATTATTATTGAGCTATAAGTCCATTGAAATTCCATTTGAATTACGATGTACATATAGTAAATATTAATGTACTTATTTTTCAATGCTAACGTACTTGTATTTTAATCCTAATATACCTACATGTTTTGTACATATACTCATTTGTGTTTTAATACTAATTAATATACCTGAAAATCAACAGATAAATTAATAATAATAAGGAGATACATTGTAAATATAGATACATTCATAATAATAACAAGGTACATTAATATATATATATATATATATATATATATATATATATATATATATATATATTTGTAAATAGAAGAGTTGAGATTCTTAATTTTAGGAACTAAGATCATCTATAAATCATTATTTTTCATATTTTCATTCATTAATACTTTTATCACTACCAAAATACTTTCTCACTAAAAAAGAACAAAAACAATGCAAATCTTTTAATGCAAAAAAAAGTCACTAATAATAGCAAAAATCATGAACAAAAAATTATGTAAAAAAATTAGAACAAAACTTATATCAACAAAAATTCTAAGAAAATTCATGACGAACACCAATCGCTAATATTTCCATTATAGAAAAGATGTCAAACAAAAACTCAATGATTATGTGTTCATCTTCTAAAAAAACGCAGTTGAAAAGGAAATTTTGAAAAAAATAAAATAAAACTCAAACTTTGGACGAAGGTGAATAATTAATATCATTAATAAATTTATCTATAGACATGAATTGTAAGGAGATTAGATTTGTAAAGATTGACGTGTCTCTGGAAGAAAATATGGGTAATAGATTTAAGATTTTTAAGTGAAACGGTGAGTATTGATCTTAGATCATGATGCATCCTGAATACGGGTTTAGGATATTCGTAGCGAGGTTTTTTTAGTTAATTTATGGGCTGTCCAATTACAATTTTGTTTGACAAAATAAGGTTTATTGGGCTCCAATTACAAATTTACATTCTTGGTCAGGATGATATCAAACCAAAACTTCTTGGTGTTCATCTTTTTACTTTTTTTTTTCTTTTGGGGGGAGGGGGGTGAGCGTTCAATTTAGTCTAGGATTTGTACAAAATTTCATCACTTTTTCAAAAGAAACAATCTCATAAATTTTAATCAATAACTAAAGTAAATGTTGGGATAAGCTTGAACCATATATCTAAAAAATTAATAAATAAATAAACTAAATCACTCTTATCCATAATTTGTGACGAAAAAGTCTAAATTGCACAAAATCTCAGAATCATTTTCTCAAAAATTACAGACAAGCAACTTATATTTGAAACAATAACTAACATATAAATAAAGCAAACGAGATGATAATGAAATAGCCTAAGGCGCCAAGCAAACCCAAGTTATTGAATCCAAATAAACACGCACTTAAACGCATGAAAATCCGTTGATCTCAATAAAGGATTCCATATAAGAGAACCTAATTCACAGTCCTGCAGTTTTTTCTTACTTGCCCTTGTGACCCAGTAAGCACCTCAATTAAACCCATGTGCACCATAGCGGAAGCAAATTTAGAAGCCCATAAATTTGGATGCTCCACATTACTATTCACCATCTCCTTAGTCAAAGAACTATCCCAAAGTACCTGATCTGAGAACAATAAACCCTTGTTTCTCTTCAAGGCCTTGTAGTATTTATTATCAAGCCTGGTTGGTGTTACGGGTTCGAAAGTCACAATGGGGTCATCATTGCCAGGCCTAGGACACTTGGTTCTCAGGTGCATAGCATAGGAACTGTCCATAGAAGGATCTTGATGATACGTTGCATTGAAGGAATATAAACGTTTAGAAAATGAAGAGCAATGCGAATCACCAACGGAGTGTGCACCGGATAGTGTCACCATTTCCTCTAGTGACAAACCCTTCTTTGCAAAGTTGTGCTTTAATTGGATAACATCAAAGAATTCATCTGGGATGTTTTCGGTTGCTTCATTGATTAAAGAAGTGGTTCCGTCGCGGCGGCCGCTGGGAACTTCATAGTACATGCCACCGGCAAGAAATACACTGTCACGAGCTGCAAAGGCAATAATATCTGCACATGAAACTGTGTTAGGGCAGTGAGCCTCTATTTTTGCCTTTGCTTCGTCTATGATCTCGAAACCACCTATTCCTTTGCTTCTCATGCTTTCTTTCTCTGCTTTGTGCCCTGGCGTGGAATCAAGAAGAATTGAAGCATCGCAGCCCTATTGAAAATGAAACAGTGAATCATAAAGTAATTTATTTCTTATTCTATATACAATAATCTGCATAAAAGATTTAATATATATATATTTCCACCATATTATAATTTAAGAGAAGCATTATAATCACTGCTAAAACAACTAAAAAAATTAAAAAGTTAACATTTGTATATAGAGATGATGTTCAAGATTATTACCCTCACAAAACAATCATGGAAATGAAGCCTAATGAGATCAGCAGGAATGCCAGTATCATTAGCCAGTGAATTTTTAACTGTGCTTCTTACTATGGTCTCAGCCAATGG
>CATIWR010047216.1:0-35904 GCA_949677035.1 Omphalea diandra | reverse complement strand
GTTCACTTTCCTCTTTTAGTCCCTCTTATTCACTCCTTCATCACCTCTATCCACCATCTAATCACCATATACTCCTTATACTTTTAAATAAGCTTTAAAATACCATTATTTATGATGCCATAACATGCACATAACATAAGATAATTTTCCATGCAACTATGCAAACATTACATATATGTTCAAGTGTCCCAAATCCAATGGTGCAAGTGCCATCATCGTGCTTACCCAATTCACATGTCTAAATGATCATTTATTTGATGCATATGTTCATGTGGGATTTAAAATCATTTATGTAATGCATATGTTCATGTGATAATGCCAATGAATGTGGATAGGGATGTTGCATTTCTTCTCATTTATAAAGAATTTCATCCTCAAAATTCAATACATGTAAACAAATGTGGATATTGTCGTTTAATTTTCTATTCAATTTCCCATGTAGCCTTTTATTGTGAATGGTTTCTCCATAACACCTTAAGTAAAGGGATTTCTTAATTTTGTAACTGTTTTATCTTATAACCAATGATTTCCATTGGTTCTTCAATGTAACTTACATCATCTGCAATTATTATTGTTGGATCCCTAAGTATATGTGTAGGATTAGAATGATGCTTTTTTAGCATACTTATATGGAATACATCATAAATCTGAGCCATCTCTAGTGGTAGTGCTAGCTTATAAGCCAATGGACTGATTCTTTCTAGGATATCATAGGGTCCGATGTATCGAGGACTCAATTTACCCTTTTTGCCAAATCAAATTATTCCTTTCCATGGGCTTGAAGAGAGGCTAGGGGTATTTTGGTAAATTACTTATAATTGAGCTCAAAGAGAGACTAGGGGTTGTAATTGGACTTGAAGAATCATGGTTGGTCTTGGCGGGCCAAAGGGAACAAGGCTAGATGGGTTAGAAGGTGAGGTAGGCCTATAAGCCCTAACTCGAGCCTACTTGTTATAAAGGGGTTGTACAGCTTGATATGTGGTTGTATAGCCCTCGACTACTACATATGCCCATTTGAAAGTGCCATTTTCATTTGCGTTATTCCTCTTTTCTCTCTTTCTTTTCTCTTTAAAAACTTTGGGCTTAGTTCTTAGGTTCCCTCAGCTGTTTGGGTGATTACCATGGTCGAGTATCACAACAATGAGAAATTTGACATCCATGAAGAGTTTCCTAATGAGGACCTTATGACATTGGCTATTATAGAGTAGCTACAATCATAGTAGAGATTCACACAAGTGAGGCTATTCAAGGGTGCAACTAACAAATCGACGGTTCACAACCTGTACCACCACCTAGCAGTAGCTGCCTCGGGAGTGATGAACATTATTTTCCTTTTTTATTAATGTATTTTATTTCCTGTCTATCTCACCATTGTAGATTTTAGGTACTACCTTAGAATTTCCTTTTTGTCTATGAACATTAAGTTAGCTTATAAAATATTCAAAGATAATTCCTAGGACACTCACCATTTATCTTCAGTAAAATTTTATTCCTTGCTTATTTTTTTAGTTGGTTATATTGATTTACGTGCACTCAAGCTTTATTCTATCATCTACACAAGGAATAAATAAAAAATTAATTAATAGACTAATCTATGAATGATTAAGGAACATAACTGGGATTGTAAATAATCTTTAATTTTATTTTATAATTTCTTAGGAAACAATCCTTATAATTTCCTTAAAACTTGCAACTAAACCCCAATGACTAGGGCTTGTTATTTCTTTACCTTTGAATTCAGACCTCTCTGATTCTTTCTTTCTCTAACTTTAATAATTGTGTAGAAAACATATACATATGGACATTTTCCATTATTCATTCCATATTTCATTTCTTTTTCTTTTTTGCAAGGGATTGTTGCCTTCTATAAGGGAGGCGAGGCTATAGGTCTTATTAGGGAGCAAGGCTGGACACTACACCTTTGTGTCCTCACATCCTTAGAGGGGATAGAGATTTAAACCTTTCTATGGATGCTAACAAATGAGACACCGAAGATCAACTCGGTGATGATGCATGGACTACTGGAGCAATGGATAGATGTGGCTCACACCTTCCATCTATTTTGAATCGATGAGGTGATGATCACACCTGGGGGCTTCACCTTCTTTACCAAGCTGCAATTTCATCCCTCTCAAATGGATTTTGGAATGCATGAATAAGTGCTTTAGAGGGATTACTTGTTGAGGGTCCTTAGTTGTGTTCCCCTACTCACAAGGAGTAGGACTGTGGCAAGGTCAAACATACCCCAGGTCACTGACAATAGCTCTAATGAGGTGATCGACTAACACGTACATTATTTCATGTTGTACACCCTATTGAGGATCTTATTCTTGAGCGCCTTTTACATGGTCTAGCTTTGCTTGGTGCTAGTGGTGGATGACCTAGGTCTGCTACAATGTTTTAACTAGGGATCTGGAATACTATCATACCTTTATAGATATCTTGATTGGTGCTTACGTGAACAAAGTACATATGCGGTGCATGGAAGGTTCTCATCATATGTATCTCTCAATTCCTTTTTATACTTGAGCTTTATTTAATTGCTTTAAGGCTTTATGCTATCTTTGTTGGCAGGCATGGGGCATTGAGCTAGGCCTATTAGAGGGGTTAGACCCTGAAGATGACATGGATGGTAGCTACCTTCATTTCTCACACTAGAGTGTTGTATCTTATGAAAAGTCCTTTATCTTTGAACATGGATAGTACCATCCATGTCCATCTTCAGAGGTCTAAGTACTTCCCCTGCATAGATAAAATTGAGTGATTTATGATTGTTTGTCTTTTGCTACTGAGTTTTACACTTGTAGTGATTTTCCATCTTTATTGCAGCTATGCCTCGACTGGAGGGGTCCTATGGAGATATGGCCACTAAAGGTAATGAAGGTGAAGGCCATCTCCTATGGTCGTCATCTAATGGTGTGGCCTTTTATTCAAGAATAATACCTAGGAGTGCACATTTTCCATTAGTGTGATAGCTTGGAAGAGTAACCTATCCACGACACCCATCCACGAGCCTATTCTAGGCGAGGGACTTTAAATGTTCAGCGTTCACTACGACATTGCGCTATTTGCCAAGGGAATAAATATCTTCTGCCAGCACCTCCTAGAGGTCCTATATGGTTAGAGCACTTGTAAGAAGTATTCCTTTATTAAAGAAGTCTATTTGGGCATTCCCCCGATACACTCTTGATGAGGGGATCATCCTTCAGCACGACGGTCGAGGTACCATTGCATAGGCTACTCAGGGATCTACTACTACCACTTTTGTATTTGGTGCTATTATTGCCCAGGGTCGTAAATAGGCACGAGGATCGACTCTAAGGGGTGTAGAGTTCGTAATGGTGGGTGACTTGGTGTCTATACCAGATAGTTTATTGGAGTCCTATATGACTTCATTGACTGGTATGATTATGTCACTGCAGATCACCTGGTCTATTTGCATAATCGAGCTTATTAAGACTACCCATATAAGCATTTTCTTCTCTAATTCCTTGCAGCTTGCTTATGATGTAAGCTATATTTCTAAGAATGCTTCTCTTTTCCATTTTTACAGATTCATCGCATCCAAGCAGAGGCCATGGTTGATCTAATTATCACCATAAACCACAAAATCAAAGAGAAGGATCAATGTCTGGTAAGGGCAGAGGTGGAGATTAAGACCTTAACTTAGGCAGTCATAGAGCATGGGCATGTAGCAATATATAACGAGGCAAAGAACTTCGAGTTGACTCCTTCTAAAGGCAACAACAATTGAGCTTAATAGACTCCCTTCTTAGTTTATATGACATTTTCCTTTTTTTTTTTTCCATTTCAGTGTAGTACATTTGGTTGATATTTTGCACAATTGTACAATTTATTAGGTGATTTGAAAGCCTTTTTTAGACGTTTACTTAGGACCTTCTATAATAAATAAGGCAACATGGTCTCTATGTTTTGTCAAACTATGATATTTTGACTTTTAATGTTGGTGCATCATTTTTTCCTTTAATTATATGTTTCTGAGTATGCATTATCATTCTTTCATATATGTGTTTTCTTGAATAAGTACAAATGTCAATTGAAGCACTATAGATAAGGATGTGGGTATATGTTTCTTCCTAAGAACTAACCTGCCAGGATGGTTGTACAGCTCTAGTTAGAGGTTGTATAGACTTGTCAGCCTTTTCTTCTTTTATAAATACCCACTTCAAACTTGCTCTACACACCTACTACCTCTAGTTTCCAAACCATGTCAAAAGCATTTCCAAGGTTACTCTTACCCCAAATCTAGTTTGATCTACCATGGATTGGTCTTTCAGCTTTTTGCTACCTCTCATCTGTCTACCTGAACACTCACTTTCTGCAGGTAGCTTATGACTTATGGGATCCCACTACCCATACTTCTAACATCGAAAATGTGTAGATATGTTATAAGCTGAAATAATTTGGCACTATTTTAGATTTTTTTTTTATCATAACTGCACACTAGATTACACTACCTCAACTAGATTACCCATATGGGGAAGATGGTAGAGCTATTCAACATATAATATGAGGAGGTACCTAATCACACATTGGTCGAGGGAAAGATCCTTATGGCTCCTTTCATCACTCCTTTCTCCTCTAAGAGCCATATTCAGGTAGCTCAAGCTCACATTATAGTAGCCATTCTGATGGGTGAGCATTTATTGCGAAGGGATGATGGAGAGATTGATCTACAGATCATGCCACTCTTAGAATGAGTTGAGTTAGGGAGGATCCCCATGTAACGACCATATTCATTTACAAATAATGACATTCATGTCTAAAAATACATATACATAAAGGTTTATTCATCATACATACACATTCCAACATGTATTTAATGTTCAAGGTTAGTGACCATAAACTGGTTTCTATCTAGATATATGTATAAGACACAAGGGGAGAGAGAGAGAGATGGAATTCAGTCGACAACTTGTGGCCTATATGTCTCTATGCAAAACTTTTTGCACCAGAGTGTCCAATCCATATGTTTTAGCATCTAAAAATTATAATTGCGATTTGTTAAGTCTCAAATCAATGAATACAAACAATAATTAGATTCTTATGGCACAACCAATAATCAAATAGCATCAGGATACATGGCAAGTATAACACTTGATATGCAAGTGCAAATGCAATAAATTGATTTTTGTTGTGACCTTACATGGTCAACACTGCTCCTAGAAATTCATATGATTCAAGTGATATTTGATTTTTACTAGTGAACATATAACAAATGAATCATTTGATCAATAAAATGTGCGAATAGGACATATTGGTCCCTTTTCTATGTGATTTGCAAGTGTTTGACAAGCTGGTTATAACATCCTTTTAGTTCCATATGTAAGTGTTCATTAATAATGGTATAACAACTAATCATTAAGAGCATATAATTCTCACTTGACTTGTATTCACATGTAAAGTGTAACAATTCAATCACATATACATGTAACAGAGCATAATCATATTATAAAATTATCACACATGCACATTAAAATCTAATCATGGTTTTTACTCACCTTTTGATGTGATCAACCTTTACAATACATTTGGTTCTCTCTCTAGGGCTTCCACAAAGTGTTGAGATCCTAACATTTCATACATACATGGGTATAAGTATGTCTTCCATGCAAGTGAACCTAGTGTTTATGCATATTTTCCTTATATGGTAGCCTAAGCTTGCTACACTTTCACAACAATAACTCTAGATGCACTTGTCTAAATGACTTGATTATTTATTTCAAATAAACTAGACACATAATGATGCAACATATTCAAGTTTCAGGTCAATATAAGACACATAAAATGTGATGAATTTTTGAATTTTACCCTATTTCAATGTCATCTTAGTCTGAATAGGTCATGCATTATTGGATATATCTCAAATTGGACAAAACAAATTGTAAAACTAACTTACCAAAAAGTAGAAAACATATAAAAAAACATTTTTCATGTTTTACTCTTTTCTAACTTAGTTTATAAAGTCACCAAAATGAATGACCAATCTCAGGGTGAGTAGGTTTTCAACTTAGTAACAATCAATCATGATGAAAGGGAAATATCTCATCAACCTTATTAAATTTTGACAAAATATTTCATAGGCATATATACCAGACATAAATATACAACTTTCAAGTTTTCTACATTATCAAATTCTGAATCTATGGCCATTAAATTCTTGGAAAACAAAATTATAACACTGATGAGGTTTCATTTGGATAGAGGGTCAGTCACAATCAATGAGCCATATCACTTTCCACACAATAAATCAATCAAAATTAACTTTTAGATATTTAGAGGGGATATAAACCTACAAATTTCATGTTTTAAACTTTGTCTAAATCAGCACATAAAGTCATCAAAATATATGAAAACATAAAAACTGAGGTGATTTTGGATGGTTGTGAGCCAACCCTAATGAAGGAGCCATATCTCCTCACACACATAAAATCCAGCAAAAATGTTTCACATGCACTTATATGGGGAATAAATATACAACTTTTGTATTTTACACTTTCTCTAATTCATCTTCTTGTAGGGTTATGAAATAGTGGGTACAAAATTATGTTCTAAAAACAAAACTAGCACAATCAAATCTTGTTTGTCTTGAATTTTAACTTCCATACTTAAGCTCTATCTCAAATAATCCATAATTCTTGTTAACTATTCATGATTAACATGTCATGAGGAGTTAATTTCATGTGGGAAGAAGATAAATTAACTTATCTATTTTCCTAAAGCCAGAAAACCTTAGAAATCCTTTCTAGGCAGCTCACTCTTCTCCCTCTCCTTCTTTTTCTTCTTCTTCTTCTTCCTTCCTTTCTTTTTTCCTTAGCTCTCTGTACCTCACATTGAACTCTCTATTTTTATCTTAAAGGGTGAAAATTTTCACTTGCAAACCTATTGTAGTAAGACAAAATTATGGTGTTTCATTTCCATTGGTTGGAAGTTCACTTTCCTATTTTAGTCCCTTTTCTTCACTCCTTCATCACCTACATCCATCTCCAAATCCCTATATGCTCCTTATCCTTTTAAATAAGCGTTAAAACAACATTATTTATGATGTTATAACATGCACACAATATAAGATAATTTGCCATGCAACTATACAAACATTACATATATGTTCATGTGTCCCAAATGCAATGGTGCAAGTGTCATCATCATGCTTATCTAATTCATAAGTCTAAATGATCTATTATTCAATGCATATGTTCATATGGGATTCAGTATGTTCATGTGATAATGCTAATGAATGTGGATAGGGATGTTACATTTATTTCCCTCTTATGAAGAATTTCATCCTTCAAATTCAATACCTGTAAACAAATATGAATATTATCATTTAATGTTCTCTTCGGTTTCCCATGTAGCCTCTTGCTGTGAGTGGTTTCTCCATAACACCTTAACCAAGGGAATTTCTTGATTTTGTAACCATTTTGTCTTATAACTAATGATTTTTACTAGTTCTTCAATGTAACTTACATCATTTGTAATTATTATTGTTGGATCCTTAAGTATATGTGTAGGATTAGTCCAATACTTTCTAAGCAAACTTACATGGAATACATCATGAATTTGAGCCATCTCTGGTGGTAGTGTTAGCCTGTAAGCTAATGGACTGATTCTTTCTACAATCTCCCATGGTCCTATGTATTAAGGACTCAGTTTCTCCTTTTTGCCCAATCAAATTATTCCTTTCCATGGTGAAAATTGAAGGAACACTTTATCTCCCACCTCATATTCCATTTCTCTTATGTGTTGGTCTGCATAACTCTTTTGCCTGTCTTGTGCTACTTTAAGTTTGCTCTTGATTACCTTCACCTTGTCCATAGGGTCTAGCACTAGTTCTAGACCTTCTAAAATATGCATCCCGTCTTCATCCCAATAGATAGGGCATTAACATTTTCTTCCATATAATGCTTCATATGGTGCCATATGTAAATTGCTATCATAATGATTATTATAAGCAAATTCAATCAAGGCAATATGTTAATCCCATGCACCTTTGAACTCTATCATATAAGCTCAAAACATGTCTTTAAGTGTCTAAATTATCCTTTCTGATTGTCCATCTATCTGAGGATGCAAAGCAGTACTGAAACTCAACTTCGTACCTAAAGCCTATTGCAAACTAGCTCAAAATCGAGATGTAAATCATGAATCTTTATCCGATACAATAGACACTAGAATGTCATGCAATCTGATAATTTCATTCACATATTTCTTGGCTAAGTGCTTAAGTGAATTATCCCATCGAATAGGCAAAAAGTGAGTTGACTTAGTCTATCAATGATCACCCATATAACATCATTCTTCTTTTATATGTTCAATTCCATATTCATATCTCATAATTTAATTAAATAAGGCAATGGAAATATTTACAAATGAGCTACATCACTTCTTAATTTCCTATTCAAAGCATCAACAACCACATTTGCCTTCCTTGGGTGATACTCAATGGTGCAATCATAATCCTTTAATAGTTCTAACCACCGCCTCTATCTCATGTTTAATTCTTTGTGGCTCATTAAATACTTCAAGCTCTTGTGATCTGTAAATATCTAAAAAGTTTCTCCATACAAATAATGTATCCATATGTTTAAAGCAAACACAACAACAGTAAGTTCTTGGTCATGTCTTGGGTAAGATAATTCATAAGGTTTTAGTTTTCTAGATGCATATCCAATTACCTTACCATGCTGCATTAAAACACATCTCAAATCTTGATGAGAGGCATCATTATATACTACAAATCCTCCATTACCAGTAGGAATGTCTAACACTGGAGTAGATGTTAATCTATCTTTTAATTCATCAAAACTCTCTTGACAAGCTTTAGACCATTGAAATGCTTCATTTTTTTTAAGTAACTTAATCAAATGAGCAGTTATAAGTGAAAACCCCTCAACAAATTGACGATAATACCTAGCTAGTCCTAAGAAACTTTGAACTTTTGCAACATTCATTAGGATTTCCCATTGTACTATCACTTCAATTTTGTTTGGATCCACCTCTATGCCCTTTTCAAAAACTATATGTTATAAAAATATCATATGGTCAATCCAGAATTTGCACTTGCTTAATTTAGCAAATAGTCATTTTCTCTCAAAATTTGCAACACAATCCTTAAATGTTGTTCATGATCCTCTTTGCTCCTTGAATACACTAGTATGTCGTCAATGAACACAATTACAAATTTGTATATGTAAGGTTGGAACACTTTGTTCATAAAATCTATAAACGCAGCTGGTGCATTAGGTAAACCAAATGGCATCACCAAAAATTCATAATTCCCATACTCGGTTCGCAAAGTTGTCTTTAGTACGTCTGGGTTTGAAATTTTGAGCTAATAATATCCTAATTCTAGTTCAATTTTGGAAAACACTTGTGCTACTTGTAACTAGTCAAACAGATCATTTATCCTTAGTAAAGGATATTTATTCTTCATAGTAACCCAATTTAACTGCATGTAATCACTACATATCCTCATTATCTCATCTTTCTTTTTAACAAAATACTGGAGCACCCTATGGTGACACACTAGGTATGATGAATCCCTTTTCAAGTAGTTTCTGCAATTAGGTCTATAATTCTCTCAACTTAGCTGGAGCCATCATATAAGGTGGAATGTATATCGGTGGAGTTCCTGTGACTAACTCAATTTTGAATTCTATCTCTCTATTAGGAGGCAAACTAGGTAAGTCAGCTAGGAAAACATCTGGAAACTCATTTACCATTAAAATATTCTCAAGTAATTCATTTGTGCACCTTGTGTCTACCATATGTGCCAAATAAGCCTCACAACCACTTTTAATTATGCAAAAAACCTTGATAGCATAAAATAGACATGTAGGTACAATTTGTCTTTCTCCTTGAAACACAAACCTTATATTATTTGGAGATTCCATAACAACTTCCTTAGTAAAATAATTAACTATTACATGACATACCAGTATCACATCAAATTCACGTAGTGACAACAGTACTAGATGAGCATTTAACTCCACATCATCAATGTGAATCACACACTCATGACATACCTTATCCATAATCATCATATCTCTCAAAGGAGTAGTAACACATAGATTAAAACCTAAAGGTTGATGCTTATTGTGATGCCATGTTTAATGAAATGAATGAATGTGTGGAACTAGGATCAATTAATGCTTCAACTTCTAAATCATGGAGAAAAAGTTTATCAGTGATTACTTCTAGAGTAGTAATAGCTTCTTGCCTAGCCATGGCAAATACTCTAGCCTATGTCGAGGGTCTAGAACTTTGACCTTATGATCTACTCATACCTTGGCCAATTGGGGTTGTTCTACCTCTGCCTCTGCCCCTGACAAATGATACTCCAACTCCACTTGCCTTTAAAACTTCAAATGTGGACTCTGATCTAGCTCTGCCTCTCTCTAACATTTTGGATCTTTCAGGACAATCTCTAAGCATATGATCAAAAGACCCATAAAAGTAGCACCCACCAGTCAATTTTCTACATTCACTTATATGTTGCCTGCCACAATGTATACATGGGAGTCATTGTTGCATAACTTGGCCTTGACCTCTACTTGCATAAGATGAAACTTCTAGTCCTCTACCTCTATAGCTATAGTAACCACCCCTAGCAGTGGACTGCGATGGCATATGATCTCTACGTTTACCTTTTTCCTGTTAAAATCTCCTACAAACTCAATAGGCCCTTTTTTTACTCGTTGCTCTATCCTTTCTTTTTCTAATCTTTCCACCCTAATTGCAACAACTTTTAGCTTGGTAAAACTTTCAAGATATGCAGCCATGATCTTACTTCTGGTCTCATATCTCACTCCATCTTCAAACTTTTTACGTTTGTCTTTGTCAGTGGCCACCATGAATGATCCATAATGAGATAATTGATTAAATTTTACCTTATACTCAACTATAGTCATCTCCCCCTGCTTTAGGTTTAGGAATTCCCATTTTTTTTATCATCCTTGTACACTTTTAGCATGTAATTATTATTGAACTCATGAAGAAAATCATCCTATGTAAGTACTGGAGGTTGGACATCACTCCCTGGAATGGTTTTCCACCAATCACATGCATCCCCCTTTAATAGTGACACTGCATAATCAAACTTTTCTTTTGGTGTGCATTTCATCAAATTTTAAACTCTTTCTGTTTTTTCTAACCATGTCTCTACCACTAATGGATCTATCGTACCACTCCACTACACCCTATTTTCTTAAATTGTCATACCTTTTTTCTCTTTGAATTTTTGGACCTGACATTATTGGTTCACCAATTCTATATTGTGGTTAACCATAACATATTTGTTGTGCATAAGAAAGTGTCAAAGATCTAACTCTGTCAGTAGGTTGATCTCTTAATGGTTGGCATGATGCTTCTATAGAATGCAAATTGGTTGATCTTTTCTCTTTAGAGAGCCATAGATACTATCATGACTACCCTCTGCTAACACCCTATATACATGTAAGACTATGTCATACGATAATGCATAATAGTACAAAAGTCATATCATGTTGATTTGTATGTACTTATGAAACCTATCCCTACTCTGATACTAAGAATTGTAACGACCATCTTCATTTACAAATAATGACATCCATGTCCAAAAATACATATGCATAAAGGTTTATTCATCATACATACACATTCCAACATGTATTTAATATACATATATGTTAATAATGTTCAATGCTAATGACCATAAATTGGTTCCTATCTAGATATATGTACATGACACAAGGAGAAAGAGAGTTAGAATTCAGTTGACGACCTATGGTCTATGTGCCCTGATGCAAAACTTTTTGCACCAGAGTGTCTAATCCCAATGCTTCAGTATCTGAAAAATACAACTGTGACTTGGTGAGTCGCAACTCAATGAATAAAAATAATAATCAGATTCTTATAGCACAACCAACAATCAAATATCATTAGGATACATTATAAGTATAACAATTGATATGCAAGTGCAAATGCAATATATTGATTTTTGTCGTGACCTTGCAAGACAAACACTGCTCCCGAGATTTCTTGTGATTCAAGTGACATTTGATTTTTGCTGGCCATCATATAATAAGTGAATCATTTGATCACTAACATATGCCAATAGGACATATTGGTCCCTTGTCCACGTGATTTGCAAGTGTTTAACAAGCTAGTCACAACATCCTTTTAGTTTCATATGCAAGTGTTCAATCACAATGGTATACCAAGTAATCATTAAGAGCATATAATTTTCACTTGACTTGTATTTACATGTAAAGTGTAACAATTCAATCACATATACATATAATAGAACATAATCATATTATAAAGTTATCACACTTACACATTATAATCTAATCATCGTTTTTACTCACCTTTTGATGTGACCAACCTTTACGATAGGTTTGGTTCTCTCTATAGCTTTCTCAAAGTGTTGAGATCCTAAAATTTGATAAATATGTGGTTATAAGTATGTCAAAATCATTATGAACGCTTGGCATATAACTGTGGCATGATCCATGCAACTGGACCTAGTGTTTATGCATATTTTCCTTATATGGTAGCCCGAGCTTGCTACACTCTCACATAAATAACTCCAATGTACTTATCTAAATGACTTGAACCATTTTTTCAAATAAACTAGACACATAATGATACAACATATTCAAATTTTAGGTCAACATAAGACACATGGAAAATGTGGTGAATTTTTGAATTTTGCCCTATCTCAGTGTCATCTCAGTCTTAGTAGGTCTTACATTCTTAGGTATATCTCAAATTTTACAAATCAAATTGAAAAAAATATTTAATAAAAAATGCAAAACATATAAAGGAACATTTTTCATGTTTTACTCTTTGTCTAACTCATGCAATAAAGTCACTAAAACAAATGACCAATCTCAAGGTGAGCAGGTTTTCAACAAGGTAACAATTAGTCATGTTGAAGGGGCAATATCTCATCAATATTGTTAAATTTGACAATAATATTTCACATTATTGTAGGTTAGATATAAATATATAACTTTCAAGTTTGCTATATCATCAAATTTTGAATTTATGGCCATCAAATTCCTAGAAAACAGAATTATAAGATTAATGAGCTTTCATCTGGGTACAGAGTCAATCACAATCAATGAGCCATATCTCTTTCCACACAACAAATAAATCAAAACTGCTTTACATGTATTTAGAAGGGATATAACCTTACAAATTTAATGTGTTAGACTTTATCTAAATCATCACATAAGGTCATCAAAACATAGGAAAACAAAAAGACTTAGGTGATTTTGGTTGGTTGTGAACCAACCCTAATGATGGAGCCATATCTCCTTACACACTAAATCAAGCAAAAAGGTTTCACATGCATTTAGATGGGGCATAAACATACAAATTTAATTTTTACACTTTTCCTAATTCCTCTTATAGGGTTATGAAATCGTGGGTAAAAAATTCTTCGCTAACAACAAAACCAACACAATCTCTTGTTTCTCTTGAATTTCAACTTCCATACTTGAGCTATACCTCAAATACTCCATAATTCTTGCCAACCATGCATGATTAATATGTCATGAGGCATTAATTTCATGTGAGAAGAAGATAAGTTAACTTAGCTACTTTTTCATAACCAGAAAACTTTAGGACTCCTTCCTAGGCAGCTTATTCTTTTTCCTCTCATTCTTCTTCTTCTTCTTCATCTTCTTCCTTAGCTCTCACTTTCTTCTGCTATCCCTCACATTTTACCTCTATTTTGATCCTAAAGGGTGAAAAATTCCACTTGTAAATCTATTGAAATAAGACATAATCATGGTGTTTCATTTTCATATGTTGGAAGTTCACTTTCCTCTTTTAGTCTCTCTTCTTCACTCTTTAATCACCTTCATCCATCTTCTAAATCCCCATATGCTCTTTATACTTTTAAATAAGCTCTAAAATACCATTATTTATGATGTTATAACATTCACACAACATAAGATTATTTTTCATGCAACTATACAAACATTGAATATATGTTCAAGTGTCTCAAATGGAATGGTGCAAGTGTCATCATCGTGCATATCCAATTCACATGTCTAAACATTCATTTATTCAATGCATATGTTCATGTGGGATTTAAAATCATTTATGTAATCAATATGTTCATATGATAATACCAATGAATGTGGTTAGGGATGTTACACCCTATGTTGACGATCTTGGCCAAGACTATCATGGGAATTGATATAGTGATTCTTAATCTTAGTGATTCTTTTATGAGGAGCCCATAGTTTCTTCAGGCAAGAGTTTTTTTCGTAATAACTTTTCTAGTGTGTTTTATTTTATTTTTTGTTCTCCTTTCTCCTCTTTTTCTATTGCCCTAATTTTTGCTTGGACTACTCATGCAGGTTTTCAATCCAGCGGATTGCTTACTTTTGCTTAGGCCACCCTTTTGGGTTTTCAACCTTACGAGCACATTTTTTTTTCTCTCTCTCTCTTTTCTTCTTTTTTTCTTTCTTTTGATTTTTTTTCTTTTTTCATTTTTAGATATGGGTATAAGAGATGTTGGCATTATTGGTTGTTCTAACCATGGATGTGAGGCTTTACTACCTATAACATCATTCAAATCGTTACCTATCGAGGCCAGTTGCTACCAGGCCTGAGTGGAATGAGTGGATGTCTCGTATCATTATCACTGACCTCCATTGAAGTTGCCTAAGGTAGAACCTATTAGGAGTTAACATGAGGACTTATGGGGATTTTGTCATCCTTCCTGCCCTAACCTTAGGCACATTTTATGATCTAGCTTGTGTGCACCGCCATTTTGGTGCTCCCTAGTTTGAGGTACAGTTCCTCCCTTTATTTGTCGAGGGCCCTCTGACTCAGTGTTTCCTGGATAGGGTTATGACTACATGGACTAGCCACCACATCTATGACTTCTATACAGATTGAGACACTTAGTTTGACGATGATGTAGACTAAATGACATCATTGTGTGACCATTAAAGCTATAGGCATCACATAAGCAAATAGTAGAGAATTGATCCTTCATAGAAAAGGCTAATTTATATTTACATATAGTTCAAAAGCATGTATGACTAATTCACTCTAATTAAGCACATGTACTTCCATATGATATCATTCTTAACACAAATCATTTCCATTTTGTGCATTGCATGTTAATTACATGCATAATTTCTTCTTTTAATGTTGGCATATTTGATCATCCAATTGTCTTATTTAGCGCATGTATATTGCTGACCCTTTGTTCATTCATCCTTGTCTTCTTCATTATTGCGTAGCTATCTTATCAATAATCCCGTAGTGGTCAGTCACATTCTCTCCATTTTTGCTTGCATTTAATTATTATTATTTATATTTTTGTGCTTTAATTTTTACCTAAGTCGTCCTTTCGGGTTTTTAACTTAATGAGCTTTTCTTCTTCTTTTCCTTTTTCTAATTATATCCTAATTTTTGCCTAAGCCACCCTTTTAAGTTTTCAACTTAATGGGTTATTTTATGTTTCTCACACCTTACATAAAATACTTCTTTAGTCAGTTTATGTTTATTGGCTTAGTGAATTCATTCACATCCATATATATTAGTTTCACCATGCCACCTAAGTATATCTGTTTGACCATATAGGGACCTTCCCACTTTGGCCTAAACTTTCCTTTGGGATCATAAGTCTATAGTTAGATTGCCTTTAACACTAAATCACCAACCTTTATCATGTTTGATTTGATTTTCTTATTGAATGTATGGCTCATCCTAGCCTGATGCAGTTGAATATGGTATATGGCCTTCAACCTCTTCTCATCTAAAAGAGCCAATTGTTCAAATATACTTTTTACCATTAGTCTTTAGGAATGTTAGATTCCGTTGTACTCATAAAGACTTCACTTATAGCTCGATAGCTAGCATTATCACTATCCCATATACTAAAGAATAAATTATCATCTTAGTTGATGTTTGAAAACCCCACAAGGTAAAAGGTAATTTCTTAGACCAGTCTTTATGCATCTCCATCATCTTGGCATGGATGTTTTTAACACTCTTATTTGCCACTTCCATTGCTTCATTGGCTTATTGCCTATAAGGTGATGACTTATGGTGGGCTATGCGGTATTTTTAAACATGACCTTGACCTCTGCTTGGAAATGGACACCGTTATCTATGACAACATAGTGTGGCACATTATAGTGGAACATAAGATTTTTCTAAATGAATTATATCACTTGTTTTGCCCCTAACTTACCAAAGGTTTTAGTCTCTACCCTTTTCAAAAAGTAGTGCATTGCCACTATAATATATCTATGCCCCTTTGTAGAAGCTAATCTGATCTCTCCAATTACATCAATACACCAAGTGATAAACAACTAAGGTGAGGTCAAATTCTACAACTCAGTTGGTGGCAAGTGACTGAGGCTACCATGAACCTGACATTCGTGACAACTCTTAACTTTTTGAATATAGCCATGCTCTATAGTAGTCTAGTAGTATCATAATCTCAAATTTTTCTTTGGTAATACTTTTCTAATCATGTGAGGGCCACAAGCTCCTGCATGCACCTCCTCTATGACTCTACTAGCATTTTCCTCGGCCAAACACTACAAATGGACTCTAATGGTCATCCTTTTGTATATTACCCCATCATAAATCGTGAAGACAACCTTTGGATCACATCTTTATCCTTCTTTTAGCCTCTTCAAGATATTTGTCATTTTCCAAATACCTTTGTTTATCAAAATACCATGGGCGATTCCCTATTGACATTTGCATCACTCTTTTATATATATAGCATGGAGTCTCAAACCGAAGCGTGATAAGTCATTTTATGGGCATCACCTTCGACCAATCCCAAACAGAGACCATAGTGCCAAGGCATTAATCATTGCATTTTATTCCCTTGGCAAATGTTGGAATGTGAGTCTCTTAAAATTTTGCACCAACTATTTTCATATGTTCTAAATATGAGCCCAAATGTTCTTTCTTTAGTTTCCACTCATTCGTTACTTATGAAATGACCAATAACGAGTTCCCAAACACTTCTACTATTTTATCCTTTATTTGCTTCAAGAGTTCAAGAACTAGTGCACAAGCTTCGTATTCAACAATATTATTAGTCACCTTATAGTTTAACTTCTTAACTATAAAGAAAAACTATTCTTATAATGAGATCAAAATTACTCTTGTACTTGCCACATTCTCTTTGATAGTTCCATCGAAGTGTACTCTCCATCCTTAAGGTTACTTGCTTCTAAACCATTCTCTATGAACTGGGGAAGCTCATAATCCCTTTATTTTAGAGGTTACTATGCTAAGTACTTTGAAACTACCAGCCCTTTGATCCCTTTCTTAGTCACGTACTTTATTTCCAACTCAATCAATAAGAAAAAATATTTTGCCATACTTAATTTCAAACTCAATCAATAAGATAAAATATTTTGCCAACCTTCTTATCATGGAAAGGGCCTCATGTAGGTATTTAACCAGATCAAGCTTTGAAACCACCTCTACAAAGTATGACTGAAAGTTATGCCTCAATTTTTCCACCTGATTATACCTCTCTTCATAAGACAACTTTTTGCTGTGATAGTACACTACATGTTCATTTCCTATTCAATCTTTATAAGCTAACATTGTATCAAAATTTTTTTTTTTTACTATTAGATATAAAGGTAGCGACTTTTTAGGCTTCAATGGTTTTAATACTGGCTGGTCAATCAGATACTCTTTTATTCTCGTGAAAGCTTTTTGGCACTATTCATTCCACTTCATCGGCTAGTCCTTCCTTAAAATCTTAAAGATAGGCTCACAAATGAGGGTTAGTCTTACTATAAATCAACTAAGTACTATAAGTAACCTAGAAAACCTTAAATCTCCTTTCTTGGTCTTAGGTGTAGTATATCCTGAATTGATTTTATGTTATCTAAATCCACTTCGATTCCCTTCTCGCTAACTGCTTGTCCTAATAGGTTACCAAAGGTGGCCCCAAATATGCACTTCTTTGGATTTAACCTTAAGTTACACTTATCAACCCTCTTTAAGAATTTTTCCATAGCTTTAAAGTGCCCTTCCCTAGTTTCTAACTTCACCATCATGCCATCCACATACACTTCCACCTCTTTATAGATCAATTCATGCAATAGGGTAGTTGCCATTCGCTAGTATGTTGCTCCCATATTTTTTAACATAAACGACACCACCTTATAACAATATTCCCTCTATTATGCGATAAAAGATATCTACATCTTATCTTTGATAGCCTTGGGAATTTGATTATGTCCAAAGAAGCCATCCATGAAGGAATACATAATGAAAGTTATGTCACTATCACCTAACATGTCTATGTTTGGTAAAGGGAAATCATCCTTTAGGCATGCCTTATCTAAGTCTTTATAGCAAACACACATCCTCGCTTTCCCATCCTTTTTTAATACCAACACTATATTGGCTAACCGTTCGAGATAATCCACTTCCTCCAAAAATTTGGCATTCAATTGCTTTTCTACTTCTTTGACCAACTAGGCCTACTCAGGTCACATCCTTTAAAACTTTTGTTTTACTGATTTTATACGTGAGTAGGTCAAAATTTTATGTTCTGCAATTCGCTCGTCAACCCCTGGCATGTCTTTGTATGTCCAAGCAAAAACCCTCTAATATTTTTTAGGCAGTTGTTCAAACTTTCTCCACTTTTTTAGTGTAACATCAATGGCAATGAGCAACATTTTTGGATTTTCTTATGTTCCAAGGTTAAATAAAGTTGCATGCATAAAGGCAATGTTAAATATACTCATGAAATGATGTAAGCTATGCATACTACCCTCAGTAAGCACATAACACAAATAAGCATACTCATCATTTTTTGCCTTAAACTTAAAAATAAATATTGCATTGTCCTTAAATAGATTAGAGATAAGAACATCAATAGAATTTGGAAAGACAGCTTTCTCTAGTGGAATGGTAAAAGCCTCCTCTTCTTGTGCTTTCCCTTCATTCTTTTGCTTACTAACCAATATGCTCATACCCTTGCCTTGTGTAATATCTATTTCGTTCTCACCCTTTATCTCATCTTTCAACACTATGATAGCTTTGATAACCCCCCCTCAAAACTCTACTTCATTTAATCATCCAACAATTCAATCTTTAAAAATATTTTCCTAGAGAGTTGTACATTTTGCCATTGTTGGCTTAGTCTCTACTGCATGACCTTCTATTTCCTCACCACCCACTACCTCAGTAGAGTTTACAACCATGCTCTCAATATCCTCTGACCTTATTTCAGTGTAAGTAGCTTTAATGAATTAACGCAGCCTGATATACCATCATTTTAGATCTATCAAGGGCATATTCTGTTTCAACTCATTGGACCCCTTTTTCACATGGTCTTTTTGAATGGCCCAAAACTTCTAATATAGCAAATACTAATTTGTTTGTTCATTAGTGCCCTTTTTCTTATAAGGTCATGGCCATGTAGACTGAGGCCTATACAAAACTATCGATTGACTTGATTCTTGCTCGTTCTCTATTGTTATGATTTGTTTGCCCTTCTTCTTTCTCTTCTTCTTCCCATCCTCCATTTCTAGTGAGCCCTGATAATTCTGATATCTTAATTTGCCAACATTCATTTGGAAAAAGACTTTCCAAATTCATCTATATCCTTGCCCAACAACTTATCATTGCTATATTTTTTCAATGGCTTCCCCTTCTTTCACAAAGAAATCTGACAATGGTTCTTCACTCCTAGCTTCGGCCTTTACCATGATTCCTTAGTCCTTTCCTCATATTATGAGTGGGGATTTCTAAATACTTTTATATGCTAGTAGAATTCTTCCATACCCCTTATCCTAGAAGAAAGTTCTTATCCTTTGTAATTTCCATCACTTTAGGGTTAATTCATTTGTCAGTGACTCCAATAACCTAAAACCCTCAAAGATGTGGAACAACCATACTTAAAGCTAATATAATCTCCTAAACCTCACCACATATGGTCACAATCTCTCCTTTGTAAGGAATCCCAACATTTTAGTAAATAGTGGAAGGCACACCACCTAATAGGTGATAACATGGTATTCCCAATAAAAGCAAGAACTTGATCGAGATGTCCAAGACTATATATTCCACCATTGCCTCCATTATGCTCATTCTCACTAAGGTCTTGAACATGCTCGAAGTGCCCTTCTAACATCCTCATATACTAGAATGACACTGTTAGAAGCTTTCAAATCTTTCTAAGACAAACCAAATTTGTGCAACAACTTCAACTGCAGATGTTGATCCTAGATCCATCGTTAATCGTCACACATGGTGTGTGTCTCCCCTTCACCTCAACTCGAATGAACAAGGCTAGTTTATGATCCTTTCCTTCTAGTGCCAAATTATTATTTAAGAAAGTGATTTTACTCTAATAAGTCACCAATGCAATAACATCCATAAGAGTAGCTTCTTTTGACATAATCAGATTGGACAATGTCTCAACTATAACCATCTTTTGTTCTTGAAGGGTGATAAGCAACTCCCACACACTAATATGGAGTATATCTTCTTCAACTATTTGACAAAGAGATTGTCATCTTCCTTCTCCTTCAGAACAAGTTCATTTGTCTTCTTTTTAACCTTTGGTTCCTTAAGGGCTTCTCTATCAGAGTGGTACTTCCTATTATGAGTTATGCCTCTTGTTTGTCCAAATTCTTTCTCTTAATCACTCTCTTCCAATAACTAGATCATCCTTTTTCTATGTTCCTCTATCTCTTCATCTGAACTTTCCTAGGGGTTGATGATGTAAACAACCATGGCATTCCTTAAGACCTCTTTGATAGTAGCAATAATAATATCATTAAGAATTCCACAATCTATCATAAATGTTCCTTGATTTGGAAGAGGGACATTATGATAGTTCAAAAGAGGGTTCTATTAGATGCTAGGCCTTCTAGAGTTTGTAGGACAATCATCTTGTTATCGATGAGATATTGAATCTCATGCCTTAGTCTATAATAATCATTAGAGTTATGATATGCTCCTTGATGAAAAAAGCAATAAATATTGGCATCATAGCTTTTAGGTAGTAGTTTAGGAGATGGTCTCAGTGCTAGAGGTTTAACAACCCCTTCTTTTGCACTATCTCGAATGTCTTAGATAGTGGCATCCCCAAATTAGTGAATTATATTAGCACCCTTACTGCATTTACATTGATCATCTTGTTCCTCTTGGCTTGAGGTTAAGATGGGGCACTTTTTCTCCACCCATATTGTCCTCTCAACTCAGATTCCAAATCCTCAGCTTGCAAACCTACTTCTTTGAGGTCTTCAAAGTTTCTAACTAATGTCCCTTTAATTTTGGCATTGATACCAGGCAAAGTCCCTTTAATAATCATCCTAACTTGCTTTTTTGTACACCTTGTGGTCACTTTTAAAGCTATCTTCTTCCTTCTCCTAATGTTGTGATTGAAGCTCTCACCACTTTTTTGCTTTAAAATTCCAAATCTTAGAATGTGACCTTTAGATCCAAATTACAAGCATAATGCCTCTCAAAAGATTCTATCAACTCCTTATAGTATTTTCTAATAGTTTTTGGCTAGTTAAAGTACCAGGTTATTGCAGACCTTTCTAATGACAACTTAAAAGACTCTAACAAAGTATCCTTTAAAAACTCATATGCCTTCATGACTAGCATATACGAATGGACATGGGTACTTAGCATTCTAAATCCACATGAATTTGTGAAGCTTAGACATATGAAAGTTAGCTAATAGATTCTCAAGTTTGTGGGCTAGCAATTCCTTAAAGTTTGTTCCCATTTTTAAACCTTTAGCACCAAAAGCCTTATGTATTTTATTTAATTGTTTGGCGAAGTCATCAAACTGACTACTCTCCTTCTCACTCTTCATAAGTTTCTCTGAAACTACAACTGTACTTTTCACTTCCTTAGCAAGCTTGCTTTCATGGTATTCTTTCATCCTAAATAGATCATCATCAATCACCACAGGTTGAGGCACTTCCATTGGTGCTTTCCCTTTCTCACTTTTGCTAACAGAGGTCTCCCCCTTTTCTAACATCTCATTAATGCATGTGTTTATTTCCTCAACAATGCTCTTTTCCATCTTTCAGTTGAAGTCGACCATTATTTTTTCTAAGATATCTAATGGTATGGTTGGCTCCATGACTATGTTGACTTTCTAACTCGAACTGAAAGTTTTACTCTTTATAGCAAGTCCATTGCCTCTTCTCTTCTACTAGGGTTTAGATGGATTTATGATGGCTAAAAGACAATGGTTATTAGTATGATGCATAAACAAGTAATTGATGTGTATATGCACGTTACACATACATCATTTTGCATAAAAGCCTTTCAATCTTATCCCTCCCATACATGAGGTCTAATGGCTCTTTCATAGGTGGATCTTGTTGGATTAAATTGTTCAAACCTAAATCAATACTCTCTTTTGATCTTGACAATATAGACTAAAAGGTTCTAATATCAATCTTAAGTGTTGATATGGTAAATATTAAGTTAGAATCTCATTATAAGTTGAATATAATTGATTAAAAGCAAAAAAACTCAAAGTATGAAACTCTGCTTTTGAAAGTCTCAACAATAAATTTTGGTAGAGACTGTGAATTTTGAAAAGTACTATTGAGATTCAAAAGTCACGATCGCAAATTTTGGTAAAGACTGCGATCAGTAGAAAAATAGGAAAGTCAAAACTCCAATTTGATTCATGATAGGTATAGTGGCTTGGTAGCAACTGCAACCTTAGTAGGGATTGTGAATTTTAGTAGCAACCACTGCTTTTGAGATCCATTAGAATGATCCAATGGCTAGTTTTTGGATGGACCAATGTTAAGCTACCATGTGTCACTAGCCTTTGTACACAAATCGAAATAAAGACCGTGAATTTTTATCTCCACTGCGAATTTCATCTAATAATCATTAATATAGGATTTGCCTAACATGCTTTGGAGATTTAAGCATAGTTTTTATTTGTTATGTCTCTTTAGCAATTGTAGCAAACAAATACATAAATGAACTTGAATACAATAGGGTTTATGCCAAAACTCTTGCAAAGTTAATTCTCACAACTTTAACTCTTTATTTCTTTATATATAGTTTCGTGTGAGCTCTAAACACTTTGAGTTTTGGGTTTAAGAGTAAGCCTTTGTATAAAAAACTATTGTTTGGGTTTTAGGGTTAGCTTTAGAAAACTCTTATATATATTTGAGTGTTAGTCTTGATAAAACACTTATGTAAGGTTTGAATGTTAGCCTTGATAAAACTCCTATGTAAGGGTTGAGTGTGAGCCTTAGGAAAACACTTGTCAAGTTTGACGTGAGCCTAAACACTAAGTTGAGTGTAAGTTTGTAAACAAGTGTTTTAGTAAAAAACCCAATTACTATATTGAAAAGTGGATGTAGGGTTGGTTAATAGTCGAACCACTATAAAACTCTTATGTTCATTCTTCTCCTACTATTTTTCTAATTTTTATTTGTGTGAGTTTCCTTCAAAACTTTAAATTAGCCACCAATTCAACCCCCCTTCTTAGTTCACAAGGGCCAATAATTGGTATTAGTGCTTGGTCTCAAATAAAGCCTTAATTAAGTGAGAAAAGATCATGGCATAAGAAGGAATCCACTCTCACCTTAATCCCTACTTTGATGGCAATGATTATGGTCTTTGGAAGCATAAAATTGAGAACTATTTAGATAGTGATCTCATCAACTTATGGGATTATATACTTAAAGACTGAAAGCCTCCAACAAAAATGGTTGAAGGAGTAGATGTGGCAATTGCAAGAGAATAATGGAGTGAAGCATATAAGAAGGCAAATGGGAAGAACAAGAGGGCAAGGGCTATTCTCCTAGGCTCGATGTCAAAGAAGAAATTAAGAGAGTTTAACATTCCCAAACTACACATATCATATGGAAAAGCACTAGAAAACTATCACGAAGGCATAACTCTTGTAAAATTAAGTAGGTTGGAGATGTATATGATAGAATGGGAGCTCTTCATGATGAAAGATAATTAAAGTATCACTGACAGGATAAATACACTCCTCTCCATTATCACAAATATGAAGAATTTTGGAAGAATTATTGCCAAATATGAGGTAAATACTAAAATCCTTATATCTCTTCCATTGGATAAATTTAGTGCAAGAGTATGTAGTATTCAAGAATCCAATCCAGAGATTGGGAAGGTGCCAACTGATGCTCTCATTGGCAAGCTTCTCACTCATGAGATGGCTATTAAGAAGAATGAAGAGATGATGAAGCTAAAAGGATAAAAAGACAAATAAGAGAAGAAAGCTCTTACCTTCAAAGCTTAAGAAAATGATTCAAGCTTAAGTGACTCAAATGAAAGTGACAAAGAAGAAAAAAAGCTTGCTAATATATCAAGAAGGACTAAGGAGTTGATAAAAGGAGAAGAGAAAGAAGAATCCAAATAAAGTTATCTTCCTATTACCATAAAGAAAAGAAGAAGAACTTTAAGGCTACTTGGGTTGATGAATCAAGTGATGAAGAAGAAGATGAAGAAGTTGCAAACTTTTGCTTTATGGCTCAAAAGGACTCCTATTATGATGTAAGTACTTATCCACACTCTTAGGACCAGTTTGATGCATTAGATGATGTGGATGATGAGCTTCTTGAAGCTCTAACCTTAAGATGTGCTAAATACAAATCTTAAACGAAAACTTACGAGAACAAGTGTTTAATACTTATAAATGAATTTAAATTCTTCAATGATCTTGTAAGTGACTTGAGGACTTCTAATAAAGAACTCAAAAAATCTTTAGAGAATTTTTCTAAACTTTATCTTTTTTAATTCTTTGAGAAAATAAAACAATTCTTTAAATGGTAAAGTTATTGAACTTAGAAATTCCAGCTCTAAATTTCACAAAAGGGAAAAAGCTTTAGATACACTTATTATATTTCAAAGGCCACCCTTAGTGAGAAATGGTTTAGGCTTCAATAAAGCCTCTTCATCTACATCCTCTCCTACTACATTTATTAAAGCATCAACAACTCAAACTTCTAGTATAAAGGTGAAGAAAAGTGCTCTTAGCACTAAACCACCTAAGCCAAAGAGCAAAGGTGAAGGATCCCCAAGGCTCAAGAGCTAAGCGTAAAAGAGTCGACCATGCATGCATGTACATAAAGAAGCATGCTCAAATACACACACATAAAAACCTCTCTTCTACTCCTCACTCATGCACTTGCATACATTCACAAAACTGATGTGTGAGAAGGTGTCCTGCTCACAACAAGGTTGTTCATAGGAGAAAAACTTACAAGGTTTTTCCTATGAACAATGTTCATAGGAGAAAGTCTATACTCCAATGACATTATTGCATGATATATAGGCATATTAATGTATTTTGATACATTAGGAAGGTGCACCTCAAACTAAAGGATCCTTCCAAAACTAACTTCTAAGGACCTAAATATGTCTTGTTACCAAAGCAAAGTATTTGATATTATAGGATGGGGACTCTTCACCAAATTCTCATCATAGAAAATCTAAAGGTGAATAGAGATTGCTATTGAAAAACAGATAAAGTTTCAAATGGTTATTTGATATCAAGCCATTGATACTAAAATTATAATATATCCCTTATGCTTTATGTTTTTAACTTGATATCTTTATGCTTTTGTTTAGGGGGAGTTGTTATGTATTTTATTGCTTGATATATCTATGTGTTGATATGTTTGATTTGATTTGATTGTATGATGAAATAAATAAATTCATTTTGCATTTAAGGTTTTTCTATATTTCAAATGTATAAACCAATCATCAAAATATAATATACTCTATATTAGGGCCATATATGAAAATTCTTAAGTTTCTGGCCCTAGTTTTTATGGTGAATATCTTTAAATGATTGAATTAATTTGTATTTATGTTTTTATGAAATTTTCGTGCAATTTATGCTTCATTTAATCTAGACAAGACTCTCATTTGATCTAGACAATATAAATTAAAAGGTTCCAATATCAATTTTAGGTGTTGATCTTGTAGATATTAAGTTAGAATCTCATTAAAAGTTGAATCGAAGTAATTAGAAGAAAAAAAAAATCAAAGTATGAAAATCTACCTTTAAAAGGCTCAGCCATGAATTTTGGTAGATACTATGAATTCTAAAAAGTACTATTGAGATTCAAAAATTGCAATCATAAATTTTTGTAGAGACTGCGAACAATAGAAAAATAAGAAAACCAAAACTCCAATTTGATTCGCAGTAGGTATTGCAGCTTGGTAATGATCACAACCTTAGTAGAGAAAGTGAATTTTAGTAGTG
The DNA here is from genome assembly GCA_949677035.1 of Omphalea diandra. NCBI lineage: Eukaryota > Viridiplantae > Streptophyta > Magnoliopsida > Malpighiales > Euphorbiaceae > Omphalea > Omphalea diandra. The sequence goes on along the minus strand of CATIWR010047216.1, from coordinate 9,641 downwards.
ATCGCTACTTTTGAAATCCATTAGAAAAATCCGATGGCTAGTTTTTAGAAGGACCAATGTCAAGCTACCACATGTCACTAGCCGTTAGACATAGTATGAAATAGAGATGATGAATTTTTATCTCGATTGTGAGATTAAATATAGGATTTACCTAGCAAACTTTAGAGATTTGGGCATAGTTTTATTTGTAACGTCTCTTTGGTGATTGTAGACTATATATACACCACCAAATGAAATTAAATGCAAGAGGATAGCCATTGATTATGCCGTGCAAGAGGATAACCATTGATTGTGCCAAAACTCTTACAAAGTTAATTATTACAACTTTAACTCTTTATTTTTTTTTGAACATAGTTTGATGTGACCTTTAAACACCTTGGGTTTGGGTTTTAGAGTGAGCCTTAGAAAACTCTTGTATAGGTTTGAGTGTTAGCCGTGATAAAATATGTGTATAAGGTTTGAGAACGCCTTGATAAAATTCTTATGCAAAGGTTGAGTGTCAGTCTTGGGAAAACACTGTGTAAGGGTTGAGTGGGAGCCATGGGAAAACACTTATAAGGTTTGGTGTGAGCTTAAACACTAAGTTGAGTGTAAGCTTCTAAAACACTGGTGATTTAGTAAAACACCCAATTGGTAAATTAAGGAGTGGATGTAGGGTTGGTTAATACCTGAACAACTATAAAACTCTTATGTTCATTCTTCTTCTTTCTCTAATCATTTATTTGTGTGAGTTTCCTTTAAAAGTTTAAATTGGCCACCAATTCAACCTCCCCTTCTTAGTGCACAAGGGTTAATAAATATCATTCTTATACCATATGGGGGCAAAGAAGGTGCAAGGTCACCTTAGACAAAGAAGAGTTAAAGCCATAAAAGAACATATATATAAAGGCACTAAAAGGAAGAACTATTTACATTACATGAACAAATATGGACAGGCAAGGAAAGAAGTCACTTTAAGGAGAGAAGGAGATGTACATAGAAAGTATTTACATGGCGAGGAAGTGGAATACACAAGCATTTACATGTGGGGGACAATCACATCAAGAGAGGTGGGATAAAATTTTTGCTTACATTAAAAATAAATAGCCATGTTCTTCAAAGACTTTCACCCCCCTTTTAAAGAAGAAATGCAAATAAAAAGGGTGCCTTATTCAAAGGTATTATCGGCTCCATGCACTTAATGGTTAAAAGACTTGTTACAGTTGATGGCTCCGAAAGCTTGGGGAATGGCTGTCATGATCCCCCATTTGATATACCCAGAAGTACAAGGCTCATGAATGACAAATTATCCTTACAATCTCCTAAGCCCGAATAGAGCTTAAGTCTTAAGTTTGGAAAACCATCGGTTTGTCTAATGACAACCTAGTACTCATGGTGAAGTGTGGAGGCTATATGAATGCAATAGACTTACTCAATAACAAGATTAAAATATTAAAAATGAACTATGTATTAAACACAAAGTCAATTTTAGGTCTTTAATAGAGTCACCATTATGAGTGCATCAAGTTGTTTCGCTTAAACAAGTGAAATATTGATTGAGACTCCATCTTTATCAATCAATAAGGAATAGAGAGGATGAGGGTCTTTACATTAGTAATGACCCTAATATGTGGTGCGGGTTTGGATCAATGGGAGATATTTTTAGGCCTTGCATTATTCAAAGCCTCGAATACAAAGTGATGGTCAATAGGGGATGAAATGTAGGACAATATGTTGGTACCATCCATAGGAAATGTGGAGTTGCCATCTGACTTTGGTTGGGATAAGAATCTAGGGAAGACAAAATTTGAACTTATTATAAGTCAATTAAAAGGCCGATGTTGCTAGTTATGTGCCCAAGGCCAATGCTTGTAATGGATATTTTCTTAATAATGTTATGGTTACAATTTTATTAAATATCTCTTTTATTCATGGCTAAATGATAAATTCTATCAATAGTTAATTATACCAGATATCATTAAGTATGTGACTTGATAGTAAAACCTTTTGTTGTAAAGAATTGTATTCTAAATTGTCCTTAGTCAGACATTATTAGTGGGGTGATAATGAAAAAGATTAGTATGAGTTTTGGTTGATGACTATGTTTTACTGGTCATGAATATATGATATTAAATCAAACGCATATATACATATTTAAGAAACCTTGTATTAGACCGACCCACTATGAAAACACTACATGGATTAATAGTCAAAAAGTGATTCTTATGCAATAGTATTAACTTAATCCTTTGATCTAAAAATCACCATATATTAATCTACTTGGAGAACGAGAAATAATTGAACTATGTAAAGATGACATGATCCATTACTTATGTTCAATTGAGATATAATGTGACAAAAGGATTATAATACTATTTGTGAAATAGGTTAGGTCGGGTTATTGACCTTTACATAATTTGGGTAGTCATAATATCTTGCTACAGGCCACATATGACTTATGGATCATAAACAACTTTTGGGCCACTACTAATATTATGTGAATCTACAAGGTCACACACATAGTTAGACCTAAAACAAAATTGGGTTTTTACTACTCTCTATTTATAATTAAGATATTAGAGATATTATCTAGATTATTATATATCCATAAAATTTTAAGAAGGTTAAAATGAAATAGGATATTATCTATATCTTTAAAATATAGAGTTGGCATAAAATAACTTAATGCTTAAGATATATATTGTAACGACCATTTTCATTTACAAATCATGGCATCCATGTCCGAAAATGCATATGCATGATGGAGTTATTCATCATACATACATAATCCAACATGTATTTAATGTACATATATGTTAACTAATGTCAAGGCTAGTGACTACAAATTGGTTCCTATATAGATTTATGTACATGACACAAGGAGAGAAAGAGTTGGAATTCAGCCGATGACTTGTGGTCCATATGTCTCGATGTAAAACTCTAAGCACCAAAATGTCAAATCTTATACTTTAGTATCTGAAAAAAAAAATTTAGGATTTGGTGAGTCGCAACTCAGTGAATAAAAACAATAATCAAATTCTTATGGCACAACCAACATAAGAATATCATTAGAACATATTAAAAGTATAGCAATTGATTATGCAAGCGCAAGTGCCATAAATTTATTTTTGTGTCATGACCTTGCAAGGCAAACACTACTCCTGGGAATTCATGTGATTCAAGTGACATTTGATTTTGCTGGCTAACATATAACAAGTGAAGCATTTGATCAATAACATGTGCCAATGGGACATATTAATCCATCTTCCATGTGATTTGCAAGTGTTTGACAAGCCAGTCACAATGTCTTTTTAGTTCCATATGTAAATGTTCATAATAATGGTATACCAAGTAATCATTATGAGCGTATAATTCTCACTTAACTTGTATTCATATGTAAAATGTAACAATTCAATCACATATATATGTAATAGGACATAATCACATCATAAAATTATCATATATATACACATTAGAATCTAATTATCGTTTTTACTCACCTTTTGATGTGACCAACCTTTATGGTAGGTTTGGTTCTCTCTCTATGGCTTCCTCAAAGTTTTGAGATCCTAAAATTTGATACATAAAAGGTTATGAGTATGTCAAAATTATTATGAATGCTTGGTATGCAATTATGGCATGATTCATGCAAGTGGACCTAGTGTTTATGCATGTTTTTCCTTATATGGCACCATAAGCTTGCTACAGTCTCACAAAAATAATTCTAGATATACTTATCCAAATGACTTGATTCTTTTTTTTTTTCAAATAAACTAGACACAAAATGATACAACATATTCAAATTTAAGGCCAATATGAAAAACACAGAAAATGAGGTGAATTTTTGAATTTTGCTCTATTTCAATGTCATATTAGTCTGAGTAGGTCTTACATTCATATGTATATCTCAAATTTTACATATCCAATTGCAATAATAATCTACCATAAGTTACAAAACATATAAAATAACATTTTTCATGTTTTATTCTTTATCTAGTTTAGTCTATAAGGTCACCAAAACAAAGGACCAATCTCAAGGTGAACAGGTTTGTAACATGTTGAGAAACAATCATTATGAAGGGATAATATCTCAACAACCATGCAAAATGTGGCAACAATGTTTTACAGTAATGTATATAATATATAAATATACAACTTTCAAGTTTAACACATCACCAAATTCCTAATTTATTATTATCAAATTCTTGGAAAACAAAATTAAAAGACATGTGAGGTTTCATCCAGGTACAAGGTCAGTCACAATCAATGAGCCATATCTTTTTCCATACAATAAATCAATCCAAACTGCTTTACAGGTGTTTATAGGGGATATAACCCTACAAATTTCATGTTTTACACTTTCCCTAATTCCTCTTCTAGAGTTATGAAATCATGGGTACAAAATCCTGCTCTAATAGCAAAATCCAACGTAAATAGCTCTTGTTCTCTTGAATTTCAAATTCCATCCAAGAGCTCTACCTCAATTAGTCCATAATTCTCACTAACCATGCATGATTAACATGTCATTAGAGGTTAATTTCATTTGAAAGAAATATAAATTAACTTACCTATTGTCCCTGAATTAGAAAACCTTAGGACTCTTTCCTAGGTAGCTCACACTTCTTCCTCTTCTTCTTCTTCTTCTTCTTCTTCTTCTTCTTCTTCTTCTTCTTCCTTTCTTTCTTTATTCCTTAGCTTTCTCTTTCTTCTATTATATCTCATGTCTAACCCCTTATTTCTTATCCTAAAGGGTCAAAAATTCCACTTGTAAGCCTATTGCAACATGATAAAATCATGGTTTTGCATTCCTATTGGTTGGAAGTTAACTTTCCTCTTTTAGTCCCTCGTCTTCACTCCTTAAGCACCTCCATCCATCTCCTAATTCCTAGATGCTCCTTATACTTTTAAATAAGATTTATAACACCAATATTTATGATGTTATAACAAGCACACAACATAAAATAATTTGCCATGGAACTATACAAACATTACATATATGATTAAGTGTCCAAAATGCAATGGTGCATGTGTCATCATCGTGTTTCTCCAATTCAAGTATATAAATGATCATTTATCCAATGCATATGTTAATGTGGGATTTTATATCATTTATGCAATGAATATGTTCATGTGATAATGCCAATGAATGTGGATGAGGATGTTACATTTCTTTCCCTCTTATAAAGAATTTCTTCCTCGAAATTCAATACCTATAATCAAATGTAGATATTATCATTTCATATTCTTTTCGGTTTCCCATGTAGCCTCTTCTTGTGAGTGGTTTCTCCATAACACCTTAACTAAAGGGATTTCTCGATTTCATAACTGTTTTGTCTTATAACCAATGATTTCAACTAGTTCTTCAATGTAACTTACATCATCTGCAATTATTATTGTTGGATCCCTAAGTATATGAGTAGGATTCAACCAATACTTTCTTAGCATACTCACATGGAATGCGTCATGAATATGAGCCATCTTAAGTGGCATTTTTATCTTGTAAGCTAATGGACCAATTCTTTCTAATATCTTATAGGGTCCTATGTATCGAGAACTCAGTTTCCCCCTTTTGCCAAATCAAATTATTCCTTTCCATGGTGAAACTTGAAGGAACACTTTGTCTCCCACCTCATATTCCATTTCTCTTATGTGTTGGTCTGCATAGCTCTTTTGCCTATCTTATGCTACTTTAAGTTTGCTCTTGATTACCTTCACCTTATCTATAGTGTCTTGCACTAGTTCTGGCCCTTCTAAAACACGCATCCCTTCTTCATCCTAGTAGATAGGACTTTAAAATTTTCTTCCATATTGTGCTTCATATGGTGCCATTTGTATATTGTTATGATAATGATTATTATAAGCAAATTCAATCAAGGCAATATATTCATCCCATACACCAATGAACTCTATCACACAAGCTCGAAGCATGTTATCAAGTGTCTAAATTGCCCTTTCTGATTGCCTATCTATCTGAGGATGAAAAGCGATATTAAAACTCAACTTGGTACCTAAAACCTATTATAAACTTACCTAAATCGTGGATCTCTATCTAATGCAATAGACACTAGAACACCATGTAATATGAGAATTTCATCCATATATTTATTGACTAAGTGCTTAAGTGAACTACCCCATCGAATAGGCAAAAAGTGAGCCGACTTAGTTTATCAATGATCACCCATATAGCATCATTCTTTTTCAAAGTCCTCGGTAACCCATATACAAAGTCTATGGTTATTCTTTCTCATTTCAATACTGGAATCATTAATGGTTTCAATTTTCTAGCTTGTGCTTAATGTTCCATTTTGATATGCTGACAAGTTAAACATGTTGAAACATAGGTTGCTACATCTTTCTTCATTTAGGCCACCAAAAATGAGATCGTAGGGTAATATACATCTTTGTCATTCCTAGATGCATGGCAAATTGAGCATTATGCTCTTCTTCTAGGATTTCTCTTTGCAAGTTATCAACTTTAGGCACACAAATACAAGAACCCAACATCAAGGCATCATTTTGAATATCAAATTCTCCATGTCTCCCATGTTTTACCATTTCAATCATTCTATGTAACTTTGGATCCTTGCCTTGTGCTTCTTTAATTCGATCATGCAACATTGGTCTCACTTGAAAAGTAACAATCAATACCCCATTCTTTTGTATGTTTAGTTCCATATTCATAGCTCATAATTGAACTAAATAAGATAATGGAAATACTTATAAATGAGCTACACCACTTCTTGATTTCCTGCTCAAAGCATCAACAACCACATTTGCCTTCCCTGGGTGATACTCAATGGTACAATATAATCCTTTAGTAGTTCTAACCACTGCCTCTGTCTCATGTTTAATTATTTTTTTGCTCATCAAATACTTCAAGCTCTTGTGATCTATAAATATCTGAAAAGTTTCTCCATACAAGTAGTGTCTTCATATTTTCAAAGTAAACATAACGGCAGTAAGTTCTAGGTCATGTACTAGATAAGATAATTCATAAGGTTTCAGTTGTCTAGATGCATATGCAATTACCTTACTATGTTGCATTAGAACACATCCTAAACCTTAATGAGAGGCATCATTATATACTACAAATCCTTCATTACTAATAGGAATGACTAACACTGAAGTTGATGTCAATCTATCTTTTAATTCATCAAAACTCTCCTGACATGCTTTAGACCACTAAAATGGTACATTTTTTCAAAGTAACTTAGTCAAAGAAGCAGCTATAAGTGAAAACCCCTCAACAAATCGGTAATAATACCCAGCTAGTCCTAAGAAACTTCAGACTTCTGTAACATTTTTTGGGGTTTCCCATTTTACTATTGCTTCAATTTTGTTTAGATCTACCTCTATGCCATTTTCATAAACTATATGTCCTAAAAATACCACATAGTCAATCTAGAACTCACACTTGCTTAATTTCGCAAATAGCTATTTTTCTCTCAAAATTTGCAACATAATCTTTAATTGTTGTTCATGCTCTAAATCATCCCATGTAAGCACTAAAGGCTTGGCATCACTCCCTGAAATGGTTTCCCATTAATCATATGTATCCCCTTGTAATAGCAACACTGCATAATCAAACTTTTCTTTTGGTGTGCATTTCATCAAATTCAAAACTATTTGTGTTCTCTTTAATCATGTCTTTGTTGCTGATGGATTTGTGGTACCACTGAAGTCAACTGCACCTTGTTTTCTTAATTTGTCATACCTTCTCTCTCTTTGAATTTCTGGATCAAGCACTATTGGTTCATCAATTCAATGTTGTGGTTGACCACGAGATATGTGTTGTGCATGAGAATGTGTAAGAGTTCAAACTCTATCAGCGATTTGATATCTCAATGGTTGGTATGATGCTCTTATGGAATGCAAATTGACTGACTCCTCTCTCCTTGTTGAGCCATGGGTACTACAATGACTACCTTATGCCAATGCCCTATAGACGTATAAGACTACATGGGTACTACTATGACTACCCTATGCCAATGCCCTATAGACATATAAGACTATGTCATATGATAATGCAAAATAGTGCAAAAGCCATGTCATGTTCATATGTATGTCCCAATGGAACCTATCCCCACTCTGATACCAAAAACTATAACAACCATTTTCATTTACAAATCATGGCATCCATGTCTAAAAATGTGTATGCAAAAAGGAGTTATTCATCATACATACACAATCCAACATGTATTTAATGTACATATATGTTAACTAATATCAAGGCTAGTGACTATAAACTAGTTCCTATTTAGATGTATGTACATGACACAAGGAGAGAGAGAGATGGAATTCAATTGACGACTTGTGGTCCATATGTCTTGATGCAAAACTCTAAGCATCAAAATGTCCAATCTTAAGTTTCAGTATTTGAAAAAAAAAATTACAATTTGGTGAGCCGCGACTTAGTGAATAAAAATAATAATCAAATTCTTATGGCACAACCAACATAAGAATATCATTAAGATATATTAAAAGTATAACAATTGACTATGCAAGTGCAAGTGCAATAGATTTATTTTTGTGTCATGACCTTGCAAGGCAAACACTGCTCTAAGAAATTCATGTGATTCAAGTGACATTTGATTTTACTGGCCAGCATATAACAAGTGAACAATTTGATTAATAACATGTGCCAATGGGACATATTAGTCCATCTTCCATGTGATTTGCTAGTGTTTGACAAGTCGGTCACAACGTCCGTTTAGTTCCATATGCAAGTGTTCATAACAATGGTATACCAAGGAATCATTAAGAGCATATAATTCTCACTTGACTTGTATTCACATGTAAAATGTAATAATTCAATCACATATACATGTAATAGGACATAATCACATCACAAAATTATCACACATATACACATTAGAATCTAATTATCATTTTTACACACCTTTTGATGTGACCAACCTTTATGGCAGGTTTGGTTCTCTATTTGGGGCTTCCTTAAAGCTTTGAGATCCTAACATTTGATATATACATGGTTATAAGTATGTCAAAATGATTATATGTAACAACCATATTCATTTACATAACTCATATCATTCATGTTCAAAATACATATGCATAAAGGTTTTATCCACCCTACACACAATCAAACATTTACTTGATGTACATATATGTATATGACATAAGGAGAGAGAGAGTTTGGATTCAACCGATGACCTGTGGTCCATATGTCTCAATGTAAAACTGAAAGCACGAAAGTGTCCAATTCCTATTCTTCAGTATCTGAAAAAAATTTTGTGATTTGGTGAGTCACAACTCAGTGAATAAAAACAATAATCAAATTCTCATGGCATAATCCATAATCAAATATCATTAAGATACATTGCAAGTATAACAATTAACTATGCAAGTGCAAAGCAAATGCAATAGCTTTGTTTTTGTCATGACTGAGCAAGGCAAACATTGCTCTCGGGATATTCATGTGATTCATGTAACATATGATTTGTGATCTATTGGTCCATCTTCCTGTAATTCATTTGACATATGATTTGGGACCTATTGGTCTATCTTCCTGTAATTCTTTTGACATATGATTTGGGACCTATTGGTCCATCTTCCTGTGATTTGCAAGTGTTTGACAAGTCGGTCACAATGCCTTTTTAGTTCCATATGCAAGTGCTTATTCACAAATGATATATCAAGTAATC